>JANHGL010021420.1:0-21810 GCA_024611195.1 Ceyx melanurus
GTGTTAGCGGTCCCAATCCCATGCTTGTTTCTCTGAGCTTGCTGTGGAGGATTTAATTCCCTCTAAAAGAAGCAAAAAAAAAAAAGATAGTGTAGAGTTAGTGTGAGGCTGCAAGAGCCTTGCCAAGGTATGGACACGTTCAGCTCAAAGTAGATGCAATTTCTGCTGGGGCCACCTGAGTTATCCTTAAGATATCCCTAGAAAAAGAGTGATTCTTCAGAAGGAAAAGGATACGAAGAGACATGAGATACACTTCATTGAATCATTCTCAGTATCTTTCCTCTTTCCCACTACTGTTCTGCATTGAAATTCGTATTTTTTTATATTTACACTGCAAAGATAACCCAGAAAACTGGAGATATCATTTGTCCTTTGTCCAGCAGTGTATGAGGAAGGTTTGCAGCTGTATGCTTTGTTTCTTCCCAAACTGAAGTGATTTTTAGCCTTCTCCAAACAGTGATTCCAACCACTGTCATACCCAGGAGCCCTGTGACACTGTGTGTGTGCTGCTTGCCAAGATCCACATGGGGATGCTGGTTTCATACTGGAGGAGAGTGGGAGGCAGATGCTGGGAAGAGATCAGTGCCAGTGACAGACACTGACACACCATTAGTCCACCCTGGCTGTTGCCTCCCTAGCCAGGGAAATGCCTCCCAAGTCCTCCAGGCAACAGAAGAGTCTCAGCCAGGCTTGGTGTGGTTAGAATAGCAAGTTTTAGTCCTCCAGTGGTCAGGTGTAGGGCTGAGCAGCTGCAGCTGCATCATTTGCATGCCTCCTACCATTCCCTTTTATCATCCCTGTCCTGCCTTTCTCTGCTGTAATCCCTCCCTGTCCAAACAACCTGCCTGTAATAACTCCTACCCCACAGGTCCACAGAATTCTCTTTGGCTACCTGTGGGCTCAGCCACTTTGCTCATTTGGTGAAACATGGGATGAGTTGCCCAGAGATGTGGGAGATGCCCCATCCCTGGAAACACAGGCAGGTTAGTCGGAGCTCTGAGCAGCCTGATCTAGTTGTCCCTGCTCACTGCAAGGGGAGACAGGACCAGATGACCTTCAAAGGTCATTTCTAACCAAGGCTAGCCTGTGGTCACTCCTAGCATCTTTGAAATCTGAGTTCTCATGGTGTTGTTCAACCTTTTGTCACCATTTCACAGCATGACTAGTCTCACCAAGTAGTTTTCTCAAGTCATGGGCCATGATAAGTTGGCTTAAACTTAGGGTGGCCTCAACAGGCAGAACAAAACCAACCTTTCTTTTAATTGGAAAACAGGACAGAGCTGTTCCTCTGCTTGTTTTCAGCAGAAATTTTCAGCAGGAAGACTTTATGTGTTTTTTGATGTTCAAGAAAGATAGCCATGAAATATTGGGGAGGATACCTCGTTTCTAAAACCACACCATAATACATCTATTTTTTTCTTTAAGTGGGAGTTCACCACACTGGGATTAAAAAGCAAACCAGCACTTAACTGAGTTTTATAATTTTACTTATATAAGTGTTCTGTTGTGGAAAGAAAACATTTGAATGAAGTTTATGTATAAATAGCTCAAAATTAGGTAAAACTTCTTTTTTGAGACCCTTGCATTTCTATACAAGAATAACAATTACAGTAATTACTTGCTAGGAACAGATTTGGGTATCTGGCTTTGAAGCTTACTGAGACTTCAAAAAAAAAAAAAAGTAATGCTTGCCTACTTTTAGAGTAAATGATGTCAATTTATCTGCCTTGATGCAAGTTTATACAGGATCTTTGGGTGGGTAAAATCACATATCCTTACCTTTCATTCTTTTCCCTAATCTCCTGTAATTCCTACATTGCTCTGGGTAAATTGCTTTTTATTGTGTGCTTTTTCTCACTGTTAGTTTCATGTCTGGGAGAACATACCTGTCTAGAGGGGAGTGAGGGAGGTTTCTCCCACAGCATTCTGGGTACTATGCAAATAATACACGTGAAAAATATACCAGTGGAATCAGCATGGACAGGTAGTTGTGTCTCTTCTAAGCTAAACCTCAGGATTTAGGATCACAAAAAAAGATCACAATCATGGATCACTGAAGAAAAGCTGAGTTCAATTGTTGTTTTCTGACCTCAGAAAGCAGGCACTGCTGCCAGCTTTTCCCTTTCATGCTGAAACCAGCCACTGCTGCAAACTTCTGACTCTAGAGCCAAGCCGAGTTGCTTTTATGGCTCCACTCCTTTCTTACAACATAAGGAAATTCAGCTTCAGAATCCTGAAAGAAACATGGTCCAGGAGTTTGATCAAAGACTTATCAGAGAGTTCCGCACTTGGGGAAAGCAATAATCCCAGGGTAAGGAGTGGCTGCTGGAAAGCAGCTCCATGGAGAAAGACCTGGGAGGAGCCAGTTCCAGAGAGACAGGGAGCTACTGGAGAGAGTCCAGTGAAGAGCTAGAAAGATGCTTAGGGCACGGGAACATATCTGGTGAGGAGAGGCTGAGAGCCCTGGGGCTGTTCAGCTGGAGAAGGCTGAGAGGGGAGATCAGTGCTTATGGATATCTGCAGGGTGGGTGTCAAGGGGATGGGGCCAGTCTTTGCTCAGTGGTGCCCTGGGACAGGACAAGGGGCAGTGCCCACAAACTGGAGCCCTGGAACTTCCATCTAAGTGTTAGGAGAAACTTCTTTACAGAGCAGTGGAACCTTCAAGGGTTGGTACTGGAACCAGTACTGTTCAGTATATTCATGACCTGGCTGAGGGCACAGAGTCACTGGCAGCCAGTTTGCTGGTACACTAAACTGGGAGCAGTGGGTGCCACACCAGAGCTGAGCTGCCATCCAGAGACCCGGGCAGGCTGGAGAACTGGGCAGGAGAAATGGAATGGAGCAGAAGAGGGGCCAGTGCAGAGTCTGGCAGCTGGGCAGGAACAACCCTAGGGACCAGCACAGGCTGGGGACTGAGCTGTTGGAGAGGAGAGCAGGGGAAAGGAACCTGGGGGGGCTGGTGACAGCAGGGTGCCCATGAGCCAGCAATGGGTTCTGTGCCCAGGGAGGCCAGTGACACCCTGGGGGGATCAGAAGGGGGTGGTCAGTAGGTCAGAGACGTTCTCCTGGAGGGAGGGGAACAGCTCCCTGCTGAGGAGAGGCTGAGGAGCTGGGATCTGGAGTTGGGAGGAGACTGAGGGGGGAGCTCATGGATGGTGATAAAGATGGAAAGGATGAGTGTCAGGAGATGGAGCCAGGCTCTGTTCAGGGACATCCAGTGAGAGGACAAGGGGCAGTAGGTGCAGCTGGAACACAGGAGGGGCCACAGAAATAAGAGAAAAAAATTTATGATGAGGGTGCCAGAGCCTGACACAGGCTGCCCAGGGAGGTTGTGGAGTCATTCAAGTCTAAACCTTTGCTCAAAGACAGTTGGAGGGAAACAATATGATTTTATTGATGATTTTGTCTTGTATTTTAATGCCGTTGTGGGCCATCAATCAAATGCTAGACCTAGGATGATCTGTACTGGAGAAATGCAGACCAAAAAGGCAGTTTCTGGTTTAAAGATCCTGTATTTGTCTTGTACTCAGTGAGTGTGGCAATGACACAATCCAGAATCCACAAATCTCCTGCATCTCCTTAATGTTGGTTGTAACCCAACAGACTGCATATTTTCTCCTGTTTTGTGACTTGTGTTGATTTCTGTTTTAAAATCATTTACCCCAAAACACAGCAGTTGCTCTCTCCCTTGAAACTCTGGTTTAAACACAGGGATTGACAAATGTGCTTCTTTGCCATTCCCATAACCCTGGTTTCAGTGATGTGTTTAAACCACGTGACAGGATGAAACTGCTGCTGAGAACAGAGGAGAAAAAATGCACATGAGTGAAAAAAAAATGCATAGCTTTAACTTTTTCTGTTCATGACTTTCTAAATAGTTTCTTCTGTTGGCTGCTGTTTTGCTTTGTACTAATGTCATCTCTGTTTCTTGGCATGGGCTTCTGCTCAAGGCTATTGTGAGTATGGCTTTCTATTTACTTAACAGTACTTTCAGTTTATAGACTTTTTTTTGTTTGGGGTTTGTTTGGGGTTTTTGGTTTGGTTTGGTTTTTTTTGAAAGACACTTGGTGTGTATGAAGTGAGTTTAAAACAAAACCTGCTTTGAAGCTTTTATTGAGTGAGTTTATCTGAATGGGATCTAACCAGAAAGTGAATAGTATGAGTTGTATTATATTTTTTACTTATATGTAATCAATAAATATGAGAAAACAGAAAAAAAGGGTGAAATTTCTGCTCTACTGCAGTCAGAAACTCCCTCTAATTTGGGGATAGGAATTTACTTCCAACTAATTTGATACATGTCTTCATGCAAATGGCATTGCAATTTTGGTATGAACTCCTCTAGTCAATTCTTCTGCACTTAACATTGTCAGGTTAGTTTATTAAGTCTAATTACAAAGATACTGAAGAAATTAAAACACCTGCCATAGAGTTTTGTCTTTTATCTTGCTTTTATTGATTTAGTTCCTAGGAAAGCATTTGTAAAGTTACAAAGCACTCTGCTTTCAGGAAGGTCACCCAGCTGTGAAGAGGATTGCAGCCACAGAGAATGGTTTTACAGTTGTGATCTAGATCTGAATAAAGAAAAAGTTGGATTTTGGTTAGAATGTCAAAACTGTGTGCTATAACATAAATAGTTAAAGCTCCACGGTATATTAAAATCAAACATTTAACTTTCTTTTTTTAGTCAATTCTTCTGAAAAAGAAACTTGAAGAACATCTGTAAGTATTTTGTTTGCCTGTTTTGTTTGCCACTTGAAATTAGATGTTTTTCAAATGGTAAGGAGGGCAGGCAGTCATTAATCATGCCTCTGGAAAATACACAGCAAAGAGATATTGGATAACACAGGACTGCTTAGAAATTGCAGTTCAGGTGCTCTTTTCATCCCATAGAAATGAGAAACGTGAAAGCAATGAGTGAGGAAGGATTTATCATTTTGGGTGGTTTTAAATCCTCAGCATTGTGTAAACATTGACTCAGAGGAGTAAGTGTGCTTGTTCCAAAGAAATCACATGAATGTAAAAAAAATTAATCAGCTTACTTTTTAGTATACATTATGGCATAGAAGGCAACACTTTAGAAAGTGCTTTCATTTTGTTCTGCTATTCCTGCACCTCTTCACTTCCCTGAAATGCAAAGAGCTATTGGCTTTTTTGTCTTGCCAAAAAACCTGCCCAAAAACCCCCCAAATTCCTGTTACCTTTGGGTTGAATGGTACTTTCAGAAATACATCACCCTCTGAGGATTTTTTTTTTTAGTATTGCTTAATGTTCACTCAAGGACAGTGATAATATTGGAAAAAAACAAAATGTGCTTTTATGTTTTGTATCAGTGAGAAGCTCCACGAAGCTAACAACGAGCTACAGAAGAAACGAGCTATTATTGAAGATTTGGAGCCAAGATGCAATAACAGTTGTGAGTTCCTCGGGCAGCCCATTTCTTTGTAAACAGTTTAATCTCTAAGGTGTCTAATATTACAATATTCAGAGCAGGTGCAAGATGAAGAAAATCCACATTTTAAATGTAAATACATGCAGTGGTATGTATGTTGTTAGTCTCACTGGAAGCTGAGGTGACCAGAAAAAGCTATTTCTATGAAAAATATTATGAAAAAAAGCTGTTTATATGGAAAATACAAAAAAAAAATATTTCTATGAAATGCAAGGGCTCACATTTCAGAGAGCACTGTAGTAAGAAGTTACAGTGGCTGTAGCTGTAATCTGCCACTGAACTGTTATAAATGTCACCTCCTAAGAGCCTGATTTGGGAGATCCTTGCTACCATCCCCAGGTTGTTTTTCTCTGCTGTTCACACCACTCCAGGGTGTTTTCAGCACTCTTGTGATTTGAGAATTTTCAGGGAGAACATAGGAATTCTGTCAGTTGCTCAGATACTATCCAGAATCCTGCATCTAGGTTTATTATTTTAGCACGTGAATACTACTTTTTTTTTCCTGGGAAGTACTGATTGAGGTAGATTGGTTATTTTCAAACCTGCTTACAGAAGTTTGGCAAAAGTTTGTAGTCAGTGCCAGCTTTTCTGGTTGGTGCCAAAGCAGTTCCAGTTATGAAGAGATCAAGGAAGATAGAAACATCATTTCAGAATTCATTACCTGTATCTAAGAAGAGTTTTCATTGGTGTTGAGCTAAATCTGGAGAATATGTCATAAATTCCACGTCTCAGGAAATGTTAGAACACAGGGAATGAATGAGCAGCTAATAAATAACCCTGTCACACTTGATAAGCTTCAGTGCAGGTTTAAAAATTCAGTGCAATATTCTGACTTGCTAGCTTCTAAATGCTGGGGCATATTCAGGCTTCTGAAGATAGTTAATTAAAATTATAATTTGCTTTTTAAAAACCTAAGACTGAACTTTTGGTAAAATAAAAATACTTGCACCTTCTTCCTTTATTTCCATTTGCAGGAAATGCAAGTGGATTGTTTTCTTTTTTTTTTTTTTTTTTTCAGATTCAAGTATCTTTTAAGCCAAAATGCTTGGGCATTGTAGAAGAATAAGAGCAGATTTTGTGTTCTTGGAGACTGCTGTTGCTACTATCACTGATCAGTGAAAGTCTTACTTGGCCCTTTTAGCAGCTTAGAGAGAAAAGTGAAAGGAAAAACAAGAAAGGACATTTCAAAATGAGGCAGCAAAACTGAGGGTTACCGATTATCTGTTATCTGAGAAGCAGACATCACAGTTAGATGCTATTAGATCCAGGATAATTTTCTTCTGAGCTCTGAGATTTATAAAAGAGATGTAAGCAACAGTAGCATGAAATCCTTTATATAAGCACAGAAAAGGGCAGTGGAGTGTGATTGTCCTACTGAGCTGTTCTGCTACTGGAGAAAATGAGGGGGTAAAACTAAATTGAGTGTATTCTTGTCACAGGTCTGATAAATTGTGCCAAGATTGAAGAGCTGTGCCTCTTGAGAATTGCTCATCTTACATAAAATAGCAAAACTCACATATATCTGAGTTACCAAACTAGATGTCGTGAAATCTCTAATTCATTAGGAAGCTCATCTTCTGTGATCAGTAAAGAGATTTATGATTCTGTTCCTCTTTAAATTTTTTCAGTATTTTCCAAAGTAAAAGCTATGTGTAAAACACCCCATCTCATGAGATAATTTATAAATACACATTTCTAATGTGTCTCAGATCTGTTCAGTAATTAAACTGTGGTATCTGCTACATCAGGTTCCTTAAATTAGCTTTTCTTAACTGAAATAATTTCTAGCTGTTGAAAACCACAAAACTAATTTTTAAAAAATGTAATTATCTTCTTCTCCAATGTGTGCATCTCCTGACATAAAGCACTCAAAATTGAGGAATTACAAGAAGCTTTACGGAAAAAGGAGGAGGAAATGAAGCAGATGGAGGAGAGATACAAAAAATATTTGGAAAAGGCCAAAAGTGTAAGTATGAGTGTTTATGATCCCTCTGACAGACTGCACCACATGAGTGTTCTGCAGGAATAAAAAATAAAGGAGGAATTTGTGTATACACCAGCAAGGAAAAGAGCAGGAGGGCCCTTTTTAGACTTTTTTCAGATCTAAGATGTATTTTCTTAGAAACACAGTTCACATTTACAAATCTTCCTTCATGAACACCAGTCAATGAAAATACCATTAAATTTAAAGCACTGTTTCATTCCAGCATCTGGACATTATTCTGAAATGGGTAGAAAGACAAAAGACATTCAATCTCTTTCTATCCAGACATAGCTAAAAATTTAAAGCTATTTCCCATTAGAGGTTAGGAATCTAGATATTCTGCTGGGTTTATTTATGTTTTACCTCTTGTGTTTGCTAGCACTCACTCTGCCTGTGATGGGTGCCACATATTAACATAACCAAGTGTCCCTTCCCCTTGCTAGTAACAAAATGATCCTTCTCAGGCCACAAAATGCTTCTTGGCTTCACAGAGCAGTGTAGAAATGATAGCAGCTCCTAGCCCAGGAGAGAGAACTGTGGCACAACACCATAAACACTAAAGCAGCCCTCCTTCAGGCAGCCAAACCTTGGCTATAAAGGAGCTTTTTAGAGAAAATATTCCTACCACTGTAACTGCAAGGGAGAGAAGCTGGGGGTAGGAGCTGCAGTCTGGGATACTGACCCTGGCAGGGCTCACCCTTTTCCACAGCCCTGTACAAGGGAGCCCAGCCTCCACTGTGTCCTCAGGGCATCATCCAGCCCCATCCAAAGTGTCTGGGAGATGCTCTGAGGCAAAGACTGTTAGGTTTGGTTTGCAGGACTCCGCCTCTGAGAATTGCACAGCCCTCACTTTCACATTCTGGAGTGTCATTTATTACCAATGACATGATTTTAAGTCACTTTTTATTTCTTTAACCTGACTTCCAAGCTGGCAAGTCCTTCAGTTAGGTTGATCTTGCAGGATTTCATTGGAAACAAACTGTTTTTCTCTTCCAGGTGATTCGTACCCTTGATCCCAAGCAGAACCAGGGTGCTGCTCCTGAGATTCAGGCTCTGAAAAACCAGCTGCAGGAGAGGGACAGAATGTTCCATTCATTGGAGGTATTAGTCCTCATGTTTCCTGGTACTTATGTATTTCCCTAATGATTTTTAGGTATAGGGTAACACTTTTTAAAATTAAACTTTAAATGTATGCTTTTTTGATGTTTGTTTTATAGAAAGAATATGAAAAAACAAAATGTCAAAGAGAAATGGAGGAGAAATACATTGTTAGTGCCTGGTACAATATGGTAAGAATCTACAAAACCCTTTTTTTGTTTTGTTTTGTTTTTTTTAAAGGAAGGAAACTGATTTAGTATTTTCATTCTATTAGATATTTATTATCTTATTTGTTTCTGTTATTTTATTTTAATACCAGTATTAATTTACAGTTTTCCATTTGAAAAGCATTTTCCAGCTCACAGATGCAGAAACAAATGCTTTCTAGTAATTTTAAGCTATCATTACATAAATTCCTGTGATAACCTTGGGCTAAATGAAAAAAGGATGTTAGTTATTTTCCATGTTTTACAGAATCACTGAGGTTGGGAAAGACCTCCGAGATCCTCATTTCCAACTGTCTACCTAACATTATCTTGACCACTAAACCATATCTAGAAGTGACACATTACCCATTTTTAGAACCCCCCCAGGGATTGTGACTCCATGCCCTCCCTGGGCAGCCTGTTCCAGGGCCTCACCACTCTCTCCATAAATAATTTCTTACCAATATCCAATCTAACCCTCCCCTGCTGCAGCTTCAGCCCATTCCCCTGGTTCTCTCATTAGTGACTAAGGAGAAGAAGCCTCACCCACCTTTCTGCACTCTCCTCTCAGGTAGTTGTAGAGTGATAAGGTCTCCCCTCAGCCTCCTGTTCTCCAGCCAAACAATCCCAGCTCCCTCAGCCTCTCCATAAGACATGGCCTCATTACCCCTCACCAGCTTCCCTGGCCTTCTCTGGATCCACTCCAGCACCTCAACACTACACTTAAAGTGAGGTGCACAAAACTGGACATAGCACTCAAGGTGCAGCCTCACCAGTGCTGAGTACAAGGGTATGATCCCTTCCCTGCTCCTGCTGGCAACACCATTCCTGATCCAGACCAGGCTGCCCCTGGGCTTCTTGGCCCTCTGGGCACACTGCTCACCCAAGTTCAGCCAGCTGTCTGTCAACACCCCTACAGCATTTTCTGCAAGGGAACTTTTTAGTCACTCCTCCCCAGCCTGTAGTGTTGCTTGGGATTGTTGTGACCCAAGAGCAGGATCCAGCTCTTGGCCTTGTTAAACATCATCCCACTGAGCTCATCCCACCAATCCATCCTAGCCAGATTCTTCTGCAGACCCTCGAGCAGATCAACGCTCCTACCCAATTTGGTGTAATCTACAAACTTGCTGAGGAAAGTCTGAACCCCCTCACCTAGATCATTGATAAAGATATTGAACAAGACCCAAAACTGAGCCCTGGGGGACACCACTGGTGACTGGCCACCACCTGGATTTAAATCCCTTCACTACAACTCTCTGGGACTGGTTGTTTAGCCAGTTTTTAACCTAGGGAAGAACACACCTGTCTATGCCATGAGCTGCCAGCTTCTCTAGGAGCATACTGTGGGAGATGATCTCAAAGGATTTACTGAAGTCCAGGTGGACACCGCCCACAGCCCCTCATCCAAGCCTCTAGTCACCTGGGACTCCCTTGTTAATCAGGACTGCTGATAAGATAGAGAGTGGCTTGGCAAACCAAATTGTCACTTGCTAGTGGAAAGGATGCCTCAGATCACTATGTTGTCATTCCAGCCCTTCTACTTAGTGCTCAAATTTACTGTCTTTGATTTTTCCATTTGCCAGCCTTCCATTTTTTTCTAATGAAGGGGCAGAAGAAAAGCAGCACATCTTACTTGATGCAGTATGTGCTCTGAGAAACCCACTCCAGCTTGGAGTGCAAGTTTGGGCCCATGCAGAGGGTGAGCAAAAGGGCAGAGACACTCCCTGAAATTATTCCCAACAAAAGGAAGTTCTCTGAGCAGCCACAGAGCTTTTGCTGGGAGATTTTCCAGCTTTCTCAAATGTCATCAAGACTTCTCTTGGACAGAGTGCAGCTTGTCTTCAGATAGAAAGAATCCCCAACCTATGTGACATTCATATGTCATTCTGCTTTATCACAGAGTGCAAATTCCTCCTCTCCATCTTCTCTTGGAAGAGTTTCCTTCTTGCTATTCTTGTGTTCATGAATCACAAGACAAAAATGGTACTTCAGCAAAGATCCTTCAGCTATTAAAGGCATTTTCAAGTGACTGCTGTCCTTGACACAACTACAGTGCCTATCACAGTTTCCCTGGTTTCCTCCTTGCACTTGCTCCTACTGAAGACATCCTTTCTCTCAAGGTGTTCTCCTGGCCATGTAGCTGGTGCTATCACAGAGGGTGACAATTAATTCCAGAAGAAAACTTATCCTTCGGCTCAATCTGCTGAAGGGATCCAGGGTGGGGAAGGGAAGAAAAAGAAAAGGCTTATCTGGTGATCATGTGTTTTATCTGGAGACTCTATGTTCAGATCTGGAACACTGCCAGACCTGCTTCTCAAGGGGAAAAAAAACCAAACCCCAGACAATAAAACCAACACAGAAAGAATTAGAATATCTGAGGTTTATCTTTGAAAAGACATGTATTTGAGTTCGGAATGAGAAATGGCTTAGTCAGTGTTGGTGAAGGAGAGAATACAATGTGAGTTATTTGGTGTCAATGTATTGGTGTTGACTGAGAAGTTTCCTTTTTTTCCTCAGGGAATGACTCTCCATAAAAAGGCAGCAGAAGATAGATTGGCTAGCACAGGCTCAGGACAGTCCTTCCTGGCTAGACAAAGGCAAGCAACCAGCACAAGGAGATCTTACCCTGGTCACGTGCAGCCAGCAACAGCAAGGTAGAGAAGCCTTGCCCTTAGAAAGAAAACTACCCTGTGATCCAAGCCACTTCTGTTGCAAGTGACAACATCCAAGGAAAACCAACCAGCATCCTTTCTCTTGTTACTGCTATTATTTTACAGGAAAGGGATTTATTTTGGGTTTTGGGGTTGGGTTTTGTTTTTTTTTTTAATATTCTGTAATGCCATTTGGTTATACATATTTTTTTGGAGTCTCTCCCTCTCCCTCTCTCTCTCTTCCTCTGCATTTTTTTGAGTGTGCCAAAGTTCTGGAAACATCTAGGGGAGTGCTGTATGAAACCAGTCTTCTTTATACAATGCCTGGTCTGTAATGAAAAGCCCCCTGTGGGCTGTGTAGCAATGGACATTTCCTGTCACAGTTAATAACATTTTTTTGCCTGTGAGGATTGTTAGCTTGACCAGATGGTCTTTGTTCAAAGGGAATTAGACTTTTTATTTCATGTCCTAACCTTCAAAAAACCTTCTCAAAACTTATTAGGGAAATGCAAAATCTAGTATATACTATTATTATGGCTTATACTTGCAACTAAACTTACTAACAGCAACAATAATGTGGGGTTTTTTTAAATCTCCTACATGCTAAGTTCCTTCTTGGCATTTAATAGGAAAGCAGAATAATTTTCTTTTGCCAGGTTTTTCTGTATCTACTGGTGTCGCCTCTTTGCCTACAGAGCTGAATATTTTCAGGTGTTCCATTCTTCTTGGTCAAGTGTATTCCTAATATATGGTATAAAAAGACTGAAAAAAAAATTTAGAATGCTCTAAGATGCTGCTGCTTCATCTGTTTTAAAAGGACATTTGAAAACAAGTTACAATTATGGATGAACAGCACATAGTGAATGAAGGCCCCAGTCAATACTTTTTGATTTTCATCTATTCCAGTTGTCACCCCCTACTAGTAGACTTGCTTTAATATACTGATTCAGGATAAAATAGTTACTAGTTGCCTTACTAATGGTACCAGTGCCTTCAGGTGAGTTTTGTTGCTGAGTTTTGGGAACTGTCTGTGATTTGTTGGGCTGCCTGTTGGGTATGAAGCTGGTTCATTGCTCATGATAGCACCTTTGTGTTGATCTGTGGGGTGGATGGTGGGTCCTGTTACTCTGTTCCTACAAATTCTTTTTTTTTTCCCTGATTCTGTGCTCTTCCTTTATATTTTTTTTTTTTTGCTGGACACAGAGGTGCTGGGTGTTAGGTGAAAGTTCCATGTGGATACATCTTGTGATGGTTCAGTTTTAAACATTACTCATTGAGAGACTAATGCAAATGCAGACTGGTTTATAAATTTATTCTTTAATGCCCTCCCAAATGAACATACCTTTTCATAAACCCCTTTAGAGAAAAGACATCATCTGAATGCCCCTGTTCATCCAGAAATGGGGTGGAATGAGCAAGGAATGGTCAAAACAAGCACACAAACGTTGTCAAAACAACCTTTAAAGGGTAATGAGCGACTGAATGATATTTTTAGGTACTATTTTACCTTCCAACACATGATCTAGGCTAAGAAATGCATTCAGTACGTGTCTGAAAAAAATGTTTTTTTCTTTACTATGAAAACAGATGCTGAAGTCTATTAACTGCATGTAAGTTTCTCTTTTAATCCTCACATTTGGAAAAAAAAAAGTAATTCTACAAGTTCTCTACTTACTCAGTGTATAACATGTCCAGCCTATGCTTGCAAGATGAAAGCACCTTTGTGTATGCAGAAAGGCAAGAGTGCAAGGGAGATTTACAATTTCTGTAGCTCAGTGCAGTGATACTCACTTTGTATCTCACACTGAGATGCAAATGCCTAAAGGGACAAGAAATCACAGGTGTCATGTGGCAGCATGACCACATTTGTGTCATTCACTGAACTCTTTGCTTATGTGGACATCACCTCTCCCAGGAATTGTATGTTCTTGGTTGAGATTACAGCATTTTATATCACACAGACATCCCAAGACACCTAAAACTCCTTTTTTGTTTGTCTGGTTCTGTTGCCAACCTGCCAAAGTCTATTAATGCAAGCAAAAAAATACCAGGGCCTTAAAGGGAAGTTTTAGCTCTTTATTTTATCTAGTAATTTCATTTTCTGTTGGCATTAATTAGGTGCAGATCTAAAATAACTTGAAAACAGTATGTGCACTAGAATAAAATTACTTTTATTATTTTAACACTTGTTTTTACCATTTTTCCTCCAAAGTTTTGACAATAGAGAAGTGTCCGTGGTGCTTAGGAGATGAACAAATGCTGATTCAGAAGCTGCAGTTTTAGCTTTTACTAACAAGCTCTCTTGGCTTCTTTTGTTTCTTGGCTTTTACAGTCTGCTTTATGGTTCTGCGCAGGCTTTTTACTTAAGATAAGACAGCGTACTCTTTTCTGTAGCTCCCTTCAAGTATGTGGCATAATTACGTATCATCAAAGAGCAGAGCAAGACCTAGGCTGAATTTCTGTTTATAGTATTTATTAGGCAAGACTGAACAAGCACTCTGTCCCTTGAGAGCTCAGAAAACTTTAGAAATTCTGGTATTTCCCAGAGTTTATGTTGAATATAAAAAGAAATACTGCAGACTTACAGAAATGCACTCTCTTGCTAATTCCAGTAACTCGTGTGTTCTGATAGTAATCATCAGGAATTTCATACCTTGCTCTTCAAAATTTTACTGCTGTTTTTCTCTGCAGATATAAATTCTTAATCCATGCGTGTGGATGAATGCATTAAATGGACTCTCTCACAAGAACAGCTTCTTTATTGAAAGGATTAACTCATTATTTCCCTTGCTTTTAATGGAGCACTGTGGAATTAACAAAAACAAGGGACTCAGGATGTGACTTCAGGGAATAAATAAGCACATGTATAGTTGAGCTGCCAGTGGATGGTATTTGTCTTATCTTCAGTACAAAAAAAACCGCAAACAATATAAGCAAATGCAATCAGAATTCTCTCAGTGCATAGGTACTTGTAAGAAGCTTTTAGGAGAACTTTTTCTGCAACAACAAAGACTATTTGCCATCAAAATTCCAGTGGTGATTATTAAAACAATGCCATGTCCTGACCTGATACATCAAAAAAAGAGAAATCCCCATAGGTTGAGGTTAAAAAGGCTCTTCAGGGCAGTGATAAACTACCTGAAGACTTCAAGAGAGTACAATCTGAGCCCTGTGACAGGGATCTGCCCAGCATCATCTCTGTGAGAGTTTAATTAATACCAGTAAAAGCAGTTAGGTGGATAGAATATTTCTGTTGTTCAGGGCTGAAGCTTAGTTTTGGTATTAAAGGGTGTGTGTGCACTCCAGCTTTTATACTTCTGTAGAGAGTTAAGTGGTTAACTTATCTGATGAGACATTACAGAAAATAATATTCAAGTTCTCCATCTTAATACAACACATAAAGGCTTGAATCATTACATGTGTTTTCCAAGTGCTGTGTAAACAGAAATAATCTGATTTAAAGGTTGCACATTCCACCCGCAGTACAAAGGGAAAATAAATTACTAGAACAGACAGCTTTGTGGATTCTAAAATAAATTTATAATGACTGCAGGATGCTTTTCTTTACCTCTTTGGACATAAGCAGATGTCCTGTCACTTGAAAGTGAGAGCAGGGATGCTTCTGCAACACGTCCTGTGCCTTTCTATTCCTGTCATGACCACCAGCAGTTCTGTATGAAAGAATTAGCAGTGAATATTCCTACTACTGCTTTATGATGATCTAAAACACTCAGTGGCATGTGCAAGCTGTCAAGAAACCTGAAGAGGATTTGGCATTTTAAAGTCCTCAGTATTTTTGACACATGCCAGTAGCTTTTGCTTTTCCTCAGCTCTCTAGTGTATGAGACTATCCATTTACAGTAGCTTCCTGGGTGATTTCTAGCAGGTTTAGTTGTCTGGATGTGTTGACATTTTCTCCAGATAATTGGAAAAAAGTGTTTCCCCACTTTTATTTTCTTTTGGTTAGTGCTTTGGAGGAAGATAGTCCTGAATGTGTCTCCATTTCTTTATGAAGCAAAAGAATGCCTGAATTTTACTCAATTTACAGAACAATCTTTCCCAACATTTTCACTTTTGCAAGGATTGATGAGGGAGGCATTTTTGCACTCAAAAGTCAGCTGTGCAATACTGACTTCTTGTGGTTTTTTTGCACGTGTTTTAGGTAGGATGTGCACTCTGTGTTTTGCAGTCATATAAATAAACTCCAGTACCTTCCAGTTTGGCAACTTCTGCAGGCATTTTCCTCACCAGTATTTTTCCAATAATTAGCTAAGAGGGATTGTTCTTGTCAGGAAATTCTTTCAGGTGGTGTTTTTCCTCTAAGCCACATAGTCATACTGCAGGGGTTTCACCTACAGAGCTGTTCAGGTTATGACTGAAATGTGACCTCAGGAAATCAAGTATTTGCAAAAATAACCTTTCCAGGAACCTTGAACAGTTGCATTAGGTGACAAGGGGCAGTAGGGTGCATTTAGGATTCCTTGTCTGTCACCATATTGCTGTGTGGTGTTAATTTAAAAACAATTAAACTGAACATGAGCTGTTGGAGCTCAGGTTGGGGTTTTTTGTTGTTGGTTTGGGGGGTTTTGTTTGTTATTTGTTTAAATTAATTAATTTAGAATTGGAGGTCATTAAGAATTAGAGGCTTTACCTAGGTGAATGTAGTAGTTGTCATCAGCCACGGCAACTTCAGACTTCTAGGAGCCCATGTTACAGGGAGCACCCAGAAATGTTGACAGAGATGTTTTTAGATGTTGAGGGCTTTGTCCTGTGAGTTTCTTTGACTCCACTCATGTGGATTCATTGAAATATTGGGACAGAGATTTGTTAATGGGACAGAGTTTTAAAATGTATCAGCTCATTGTATGAAGTAATAAAATCAGTTGGCTGAGGAGCCCCATAAAACCTGAGAAATCCTATTTATCCCCATGGGGCAATGAAAAAACACCTGGCAGTGTAACCATCTTCCCAGAGGAATTATCCTTGTGTCAGACTGTACTCAGTGGGTCAGCAGCTCCTGAGTGATCAGTCTTCCTCACTTGGTTGCTAGGGGGTAGGCTTGCCATGAACTTCAGTGGCCCAGGCTCAAACCTTCACTTCTAGGCCAGGCCAAAGTAATGAAGGACTATCCTGAAGTAGATTTATTAGTTTGCCAGACTGGCAAATCAGGAATTTCCTCTGCCATGGGTATAAATTGACTTGGAAAACCACCTACTCTTCAGTCTCCTCTGCACTGGTGCCTGTTCCAGACTGGGAGCAGGTTCCATTTGTCAGATAAAAAGTTCTTGCTGTTGTCTCCTTGCTTTGGATCTCAGAGATTGATCCACCCAACAGGAAAAGCCCTGCTAGTAAAGGGAAATTCAGGACAGAAATGCAAATTGGTGTTTCAAAGTCTCCTTTAAAAACTCCATGGAGAAGGACACAGAAGGAGCAGATGCAGGAAGAAATCAACAAACCAAACCAAAGTGTAGGAGCAGAATCCAGTAAGTAACGAAGCTAGGAAATCTGGAGGCAGCTACTCCAAAGCAGGAAAGTTTGGGAAGAGTGTCCAGTGTTTAACTGGAAGCTGAGTGGCTGCACTGCTCTGGTGGCAGCATCACAAGCTGCTGCTTCCTTCCATCAGGGCCAAGCAGAGTGAACAGGAGACAGGCAGTTGCTCAGAGGAAACATGGGGCTGGGTTACGGGTTTTTGATTAGATTTTTCTTTCTTTGTTTTGTCGTCTTCTTGGATTTTTTATGTTTATTTTTGTTTGTGTTTGTTGTCTTTGTTTGGGATTTTTATTATTAATATTTGGGGGTTTAAAATTATTATTGTTTGGAGTTTTGTTTCTTTGTGGGTTTTTTCCACCAAATCTGACCTGTATAAACAGTGCTCTCTGAGTGAAGAGTTCTTATGTTGGTAGGTACTTCCAGACCTGCCTGCTGAGTGAGGCTGTCACCCCTCTGGTGGCTTTTGTTGTGCTGGAGTCACCCCAGACATTCCTGTATGCTGACAAAAAAAAATCCAAAAAACAGGAGAGGACAGCAAGAAGTGGAGGAAGATTTTAAATGAATTCATGGTCACATCTGCCTCTGGAAGTGTTGCTTCCCCAGTGAGTGGCTGATTTCATTTCTGTAAAAGAAAGATTTTTTTTTTTCCTTTTGTTTTCCTTTTTTTTTTTTTTTTAATTTTAGAACAAGAACAGAATTTTTAGTCAGCGAAAGGCACTTTCAGATCCATTTGTTCCACTCTTGACAGAGGATTTTCTGTCTCGGACTTCTCAGAGCAGTCTCGACTCAGAGGAACCTCAGTGTCACTTCTGTGCAGCAGGAGGCTTGAAGTGGTAGTGAATAACAACTCTGTGATAAATCACAGCCAGGTGACACTGAAAAAGTGAAGTATATTCCTTTATGCACAGTAGAATAGACACATGCTTATGTAGCTTGAAATGTATAGACTTAACTATAGTAATCTTTGCATTATTAATCCTGAACTCTCTAACTTTCTGCACCCGAGTGGTGGAAAGCAGGTTTGAAGAGGGAATAATGACTTCAACCACACTTTCAAGGGCTTGCTTTGAGTGTGTTCATTGTGTTTATTTTAATTTTCAATGTGTATTCCATTTGATTTATGTCTTTTTATTTGGTTTAGTGCTCTGTGTGGGAGAATGAGAAGGAAAAAAACCCACAAAGAGGCAGGTGCCAGCTGCAGGACTGGCAGCAGGAGTAACTGTTTGCAACCCATCCTCAAGTTATGTTCTTACCTGTCTACCCTGGCTGTCCCTGTCACAGGAACTGTTCATGCAATCATTCCTGACCAGTGCAGTGCTAAGGAGAAGGCAGTGGGAAGAGAAGCGGTTGGCACCCCTCTGACCCCAGCCTGATTGGGGATGTTTTCCTTCCCCCCCCCTCAGCAGCAGCATCACAGCGAATGCAGCGCCCAGGACCAGCCACGCTGTGTGGGGATATTGGTGTTGCTGGGGGGTGGGGAGGGAGCTGAAAGCACCTGGGCTGGGCTAGGCACATATTCCACCCTCCCACTGCCTCTGGAACATGCCAGGACACAGGGGGCAGCAGGAAGGGTGGAAAAACACCCCAGCACCAGACTTAGCTCCCCTTCTGGATCTACACACCAGCAGATCCACTGCCACAGCACCACCTTTTGCTGTTTGGGCTGCTCAGAGGCTCCCACTCAGCTGGGTTTTTTCAAACACCTCTGGTGTTTACTGCAGGTCAAACCCTTCTCTGCAGTGGGCAGAGCTTGGCAGTGCCAGGCTGTAGCCTCGTGCACAGGGCGAGGCTTTGGTGGTGCTCACAGACAAACTCATGATGACCCTGATTGTCTTCTGGTACCTCACCAAAATTACTGTGCAGGCACCTCTCACTCGATGCTGGTTTGGGGTGTAACTTGTACCCACAGACACGAGGAATGCCCAAGACTCTCACAGTGTACACTTATTTTCTGTCAGTGTGTAGGCTGAGAACGGTGCCCTGAAGGACTTACCTAGGGAAGTGTAATTTCTCTGATTTGCGTCTCGATTTGGATGCTGTTCAAGGCTGTTTTGTTGCTCTTTTTTTTATTTTTTATTTTTTTTTTGTCTTCCCCAATTATTGGTGTGTTACCTTCCTGTTGATCTAAAGAATTGCTCTGTTAAAAAATGTGTTAGCCATGAATTTGCACAGCTCTGAGAAGAGGCAGCCTTACTAAATTGCTCTGGAAAACAACTGTTCTCTGATTTATTTATTTTTTTGAACAGTTTATATGTTACCTGCCTTTTTAACTTTCTTCTTTATTCTTTTATTTGCAGTGATGTGGTTGCATGACCTGCAGCATTATTGTAACAGGGACTGTTTCAGTGCATGACTTGCTTTTCTGTCCAGACTGCATAACCAAAACTTAACCAGTTCTACACTTAAGACTCATGGCCATCTGATTACAATGGGGATCTGCTTGCAGAGAAGCTTAACCAATCCTGGGGAGTGGCTTTTCCCATTCCCTGCTTCCATTTACTCTTTTTTTTTTTTTTTTCACAAAGAGCCTCCTGGGAGGGCTCAGAGAGGAATCCCAGTGCTGGCAGCTCAGCAGGAGGCGTTCTGCAGACGGGCAGGGCACTGTCAGCTCCATTTAATCCTGATTAACAGTATTAACCCACAGACTTCCTGCAGCATTTTTTATACTCTGAACTGTGAGCATCTAGTCCTAACCAGCTCCTAAAAAAAACAAAACAACAACCTTTTGGTCACTGCTAGAATCTGGAAGCACCTGCACCCTGAAAAGGATCTGCTTTGGTTCTTTCACTAATCAAAGGAAGGCCAATGAGGTGTTTGACTAGGAGAAGGAATTGCTGCTTGGCCACCCCACCTTCTTTAGACAACCAGGCAAAGTTCATCTGATAATCTCCACGCCAGGCAAACTACCAGGCAGTGCTTTGCTCAGGGGCACTGCCTGCCTCCTTGCTCTGTACATACACACTAGTTGGTGGCTGTTGTGTTTTCCTCTATGCGTTTTTAGCCGTCTTGTCCCGTTTCTCTCAGAAACTTTTCTCCTTTTCCAATCTGTGTTGCAACTGTTGTTGAAAAACAATCTGAGGAGAGAACATGAATGGAGAGCCGTGTCAAAGCCATCTCCACACGTTCAGTGTCCTTGCCAGTGTATCATTTATCTTTTACCTGTACTTTTCCCTTTATTTTTTTTCTTTTTTTTTTTTCTCCTTATCACAGTCCTAGCTCTTTAATTTCCAATTGCACTAGCTTGGCTGTTTCTTTGTATTATCAAGTGTAGCTCCTGAGATCTGCCACATGTAGACAGTGTAACTCAATGCTTTGTACTGCCTATATTAATTTAAAATGCTGCTTTATTTAATATCCTCCAATATCTGCACATTTGTACTACTGTATCTTCATTTTGTATTGGGGCACCCAGTACTGGCAAGATTCAGAAGATGAGGGAGTGCTGTCGTGTTTTTAAGAGGTTAATTCTAGAGGAGTTAGGAAAAGGGGTGGAATGTCTGCCCCTGGATTTGCTGGAAAGTCTGGAGAGGCTCTGGGTGAGAGTGGCTTGTTTTAAACCCAGCTCCAGAGGAAACTCATTCCTGCTCACTTGGATCTTAATCCTGGATTAAAAACCCAACCTGAATACAACCTGTGCTTGCTGCAGGAGTAGTTTGGCTTGTGGGAGCAGCACAACCAGCAGCACCATGTGGTGCCTACCAGTCCCTGCCCACTGCTGGCCACCAACCATGGGGCCTGGCTGCCCCCTGTGCCACTAGCTGAGGCTCTGGGCAGAGCTGCCTCTCCTTTGTTGAGCTGCCTGCCCCCATTCCGAGCTGGGGGTGCCAGGCAGAACACACAGCACCCACCTACCCACCTCCGTTCCCTTGGGGGATCTGTGCCCCCTTGTAGAGGGGTGGTGCAGGAGAGGGAACAGTTCCAAGGTGCAGATCCTGGTGGGAAGGGATTGGTGTCTTCCCTTCTGGATCCCACACCAGCCTGACGGGCTCCAGAGGGAGATGGGGCTTCCCTGCTCCACCAAGACCCAGGACAGTGAAGTTTGCAGGCAGGATCTGGGGGTGATAGTGACAAGTCAGGGATTCCTGCAGTGGCAGCAGCACTTTAACCAGACTGAGTCCAGCAGAGAACTGAGAGATTTGTGTCTTTCCAGGCCTTAGTCACCGATCCCTTGTTACGTGTCCGGACGAGTGTTGTTAGAAAAAAACTTCTTTTTGTTGGGTGTTAGAGGCATGATTTGTTTCTCATGGGCATGTGCTGCTCCATCTGGGACTGCACCCTGCCCCAAGCCAGGCTGTGGTGCAGCCTCCCTGGACACCAGGGTCTCTGTGCAGGGTGGGAGGGGATGTCTGTAATTTTTTGTACCCCCCAGCACAGTTGTTCCCAAGGTGAAGATGAGCAGCACCTCATTTCTCACAGTGCTCTGTGCAAATTAGAGACTTCAGTATCCAGTTGTTCTTCAGCCTGAAGACATTTGTATGTAAGTGTTGTTTAGCTTGAAAGATAAAGAGATTCACTAATGCCACAGAGGAGGTGCCAGGGGGAGTGCCCAGTGCCTCCCAGTTGGTGAGATGAGCCTGGCACCTCTGTTGTGAGGTGATTGTGACCTCCAGCATGTCTCTGATATACTAACTGCATTTGTACTGCATAGAAAATAAACCAACTCTTTTACTTTCTTAATAGCAGCTTGTTTGACAGTCCTGAATTAAATGTTGACCAGTTTATCAAAGTAACTGTTTGTGAAGTTGCCAGTGATATATTTTCTGTAAAAGAATGAATTCTTAAGAGTGTCGAAACATTTGATTTCCCATCTCAGTTCATCTATGAATCGTGTAACTACCAGGTTGTCATGGTAGCAGTATTAATATACATATCTGTATATAGACACCAAAAAAAAAAAAAAAAAAGAAATATGAAGTAATGATCATTTGA
>JANHGL010021421.1:0-15674 GCA_024611195.1 Ceyx melanurus
CGGCAGGCGGGGGGGGCGGCGCTGTCCGGGGGGGGGGGCGGGGCGGGGACGCATCGTGTGGCGTGGAAGCGCCCGGGCTCGTCCCCTCCTCGCCGGGCGGTGTGTGGCGGTCGGGCTCTGCCGGCTTCGGGTTCTGCCGGCTTCGGGTTGTCGCTTCCCGCCGCCGGCCGCGCGGAGAGACCGAGGGCGGCCATGAAGATCTGGAGCTCGGAGCACGTGTTCGGGTGAGCGGCCGGAGGGAGCTGAGCGGCGGCCGTTCGGCGGTGCTGCGGGGCCGTGCGGGGAGAGCTGGGCCCCGCCGGGGTGATGGCGGATTTAGGAGATGCCGCGGGGAGCGCGGCACCGGCTTCTGTCGGGGTCAGCTCCTCCCGGGAAGGGGAGGTGGGTTGGGGATGGTCCCCGCGCCGCGGAGCTCTCCTCGCTTGTCCCTGCGTGGCCAGACCCCCGGCCGGGGCTCCTCCCGCAGCCTGCGGTGGGGAGTTCCGCAGCACCGGGGTCGCTGGTGGTGGAGCCGGCCCTGCGGCGTCCCCGCCTGACAGAGGGGTGGGTGTTTAAGGAAGAATATCCTCCCCACTCTAAAAAACAGCACCACAGAACGCCGTAGGCGATGATGACACATTGGGAATGGTAGGGGCAGAGTGACTGTTATCTGCTCTCTGCCTTCAGGTGTCCTCACACACGGCTGTTTAGTGACAGCACAACAAGTTTTCTTTCCTTTTTCTCCATCAGCTGTGTGTTGAGCTTGGTCCTGATCGTCCAGTTCTGCTTCTGAGTGATGAGGGAACAACAGGCAAGGAGGTTGTAGCGAGTGAGGGTTGGTCTCTTCTCCCAAATGACAAGTGTTAGGATGAGGAACTGGCCTCGAGTTGCACCAGGGGAGCTTCAGGTTGGGTATTAGGAGGCTTTTCTCCTTCAGAAGGGTTGTCAAGCCCTGGAACAAGCTGCTGAGGGAAGTGGTTGAGTCATCAGCCTCGGAGGTATTTCAAAGACATGTAGATGTGGCACTTGGTGACATGGTTAGTGGTGGACTTGGCTCTTCTAGGTCAATGGTTGGGCTGAATGATCTGAAAGGTCTGGTCCAACCTCAGTGGTTATGTGATTCTAACAGGTGCTGGGGAACAGAGGACACAATCAGCTCTTCTGATAGCTGATGCTGTTAGGTGTTCCTTACACTGACATGGGTGTTAGGTGTTCAGCTTCACCACTGGTGGACGTTGTGTGGTGTAACTCCTGAGTTGGAGCTGACTTTCTGTCACCCAGCAAACAAAATCCATTGTTCTCTGGCATTTTCTCATTGAGATCTGTGTTGGAACAGCCCCATCTTCTGGGGTAATGTGTGTGGGAGTGGATGGTTCAGCCTGTGGGTTAGTAAAATGTTGTTGTGCTTGTTTCTTAAACTCCCTCAAGGACACTCAACAGAAATGGGACCTTTTTAGTGTGTGTATCTTCTGGTGGTGATGTGTAGCCCCTAAAGATAACGAGGAATGCTGCTCCAGCTCTCCTGGAGGAATTGAAGGCTCTGTTTTCCCTGTTTGCACCAATAAAGCTGGGAGACCTTTGCTTACTTGGAAAAAAACCTTATTTTTCCAGGCTTCTGTTTGTTCTGTCAGTGACGTGCTTGTTGATGCCTTTCTCTGCTGGTCTATTTTAAGACTAAAAGTAGTGTTCTTAAAAATCACATCCATTTAGGGATCTCTCTGTTTCAGCAGAATACCCCATTCCACAGGGAGAGCTGTGTGGACAGCCTGTCCTCCTGGAGTGGGGCTGCTCTGATCCCAGGAGTCTGAGATCATCAAAAACTTGTTTCATTAATCCAGTTCTATACTGGGAAGAGCATCCTTAAGTGTGTTTGTGCTGGCAAGCTGCTGGTAGCAGTGGTGGAGGTGCAGGCTTCAGGCAGTGAGCTCATCTGGCTTCTGAAAATATCTTTATTTTGAACTCTGATGTATCTTTTTCTCAATAGAATTCAATTTCTAAGGCCAGGTTGTCTTTCCAATTGAGATCTGGATTGGATGGAGTTTCCCCAACCACTGTGGACTACCCTGACACTGGGGGGTTTGCAGAGCTCACTGGGCTCCTGGGGCAGTCTGTGGCTGTTGCCCCTTGCCCTTGTCAGCCTTGGGTTAATAATTCCTCTCCTCACTCTGGATGCAGGATGGTTTTTTAAATTGTTTTTCTTTTGCCTTTACAAGCAGCACTGACTCCTGCAGGGGCTTTTGGGAGCCACGAGGTTCCTGGATCCACTGCTCTCCTAATACTCACTGTTAAATACCAGCTAATGGACCTTTTCCCTTCTTCCACAGGCACCCCTGGGATACGGTGATCAAAGCTGCTATGAGAAAATACCCCAATCCAATGAATCCCTGCGTGGTGGGAGTAGATGTCCTCGACAGAAGCCTGGACAGCCGGGGGAGGCTGCACAGCCACCGGCTGCTCAGCACCGAGTGGGGGCTGCCGACCATCGTCAAAGCGGTACTGGCACAGCCGCAGAGGGGCCCCCAGGGGGTGCTGAATTCACAGCCTGCAGATGAATTCAAAAGAAAACTTCCTTTCGAGGGAGTGTGTCACCTCCCAGATGTCACACATGCTGTGGCTGCTGGGCTGAGCAGGGAGAAGATGGTGTAGGCTACCTGTAGTGTGTGTGTGTTTGTGTGTGGCTGTGTTGTGCTGCACGACTGCTGCACCCTCCCAGCATGTCACCTTCATGGTGTGTCCATGAACTGCTGGGCATTTCTTTGGGGTGCCCAAGAACTTGGCATTTGTGCGTTGCAGGGTTGGCTTGTTTTGTAATTTAATAACTTTGAATTTTTTCTGTATTTGTTTCTTCCCTTTCAGATTTTGGGAACGAGCAGGACACTGACTTACATTGAGGAGCATTCTGTGGTGGATCCAGTGGAGAAAAAGATGGAGCTTTGCTCAACTAATGTGAGTGGTAGCTTAAGAAGTTTCTGGTAGTTAGTTCTGGAGATTAGATGTTTGCTCTTAGCAATGTGTTTGCATCTTTCATCAGGAGGTGGCAATTTTCTGCTTTTAGTTGTCTCTTTCCCTTCTTCTTCCCACAAATAGAGAGCTTTAAATACTTTGGGATCAAGCATTTGTGATTCAGTTTTTCCTGTAAGATTCTTTCTCAGAGTGCATGTAAAATAGGTTGGCTTTTAGAGGAATAGCTTGTTCACATTACACTGCCATTCACAGCAAAAGTTTTAATTTGAAATGCCTTTTAGGGATTGTCTTTCCTGAGTATTAATTTTTTGTACACTTCAAGCAGTGTTACCTTGATCTTGGTCTCCAAGAGCCTCTCTGAATTCCATGCCATCAACTGAACAGGCTCAACGTTCAGGGAACAGGAATGGAAAGCTCTTTGGGCTTTGCCCTGTGATTAGGAACTTAGCTTGGTGCATTTAGATCTAGGATAGAAGATGCATCATCCCCTGTAGGTCTTTGTTCTGGCTGTGCTTTGGGTTTTATGTTCTGTGCACACTGCTTTGTCTCTGATACTGTGCTGAGTAGTGCTGTTGAGAACAGAAAAATGAAAGGTGGGAAGTGAGATTTCAACTCTTTTTTTCTTCTTAAGATTACTCTCACAAACCTGGTGTCTGTTGATGAGAGACTGGTTTACACACCTCATCCTGAAAACCCTGAAAAGTAAGTAAGGATATTTATATGCTTCATTATTTGTAGGAGACATGAATTCAGGTCAGTGCAGGTATTGACATTTCTTACTTCTCTTACAGAACTGTGCTAACACAAGAAGCAATTATCACTGTCAAAGGCATTAGCTTGAGCAGTTACCTGGAAAGCTTAATGGCAAACACAATATCTTCTAATGCCAGAAAGGTAAATCTTGATACTGTTTTCTCCCTCTCTCCCCTAACCCCCCCAAGTGTGAAAAGGTTTCACTACTAAATCTTTTATTTTTTTTAACTAGAATTGCCCAGCAGAAAAAACAGGTCCCTATTTGTGTGTTAGAGTTACACAGAGCATACACATATTTAGTTGGGGTTTTGTTTTTGTCTTTTTGGTTTTTTTTCCAAAGCACCTTTTTAAACACTAACCTCTTATTCCCAGCAGTCTGTGCTAGTAGTGATAAATAGAATATAACTTCCTTTTCAGCCTTTATAATCTGGATGTAGCACTCAACACCAGCATATTTTCTGTGCTGCTTTGTTTTGTTTCCTTTTTTTTCCTTTTTTCCTTTTTTTCCTTTTTTCCTTTTTTTTCCTTTTTTCTTTTTTTCCTTTTTTCCTTTTTTTCTTTTTCCTTTTTTTCCTATTTTTCTTTTTTTCCTTTTTTCCTTTTTTCTTTTTTTCTTTTTTCTTTTCCTTTTTTCCTTTTTTCCTTTTTTCCTTTTTCCTTTTTTCTTTTTTCTTTTTTTCCTATTTTTCTTTTTTTCCTTTTTTCCTTTTTTCCTTTTTTCTTTTTTCTTTTTTCTTTTTCTTTTTTCCTTTTTTTCCTTTTTTTCCTTTTTTTCTTTTCCTTTTTTTTCCTTTTTTATTTTTTTTCCTTTTTTCCTTTTTTTCCTTTTTTCCTTTTTTTTTTTTCCTTTTCCTTCCTGCTCCAAAAAATGAGAGGAAACAGGTTACAATCAGGGAATAGGGAATATTTAGACACTGGAATAACTTTAACTATCCAAGTGCTCTCAGTGTTTGTATGAAAGTCATAAATGGAATAGATTTCAGATAAATTTAAGTTTTGTTCTGAACCAGATTCCTTTTAGAAGTCTGTGTGGGGCATGTATTTTTGAAAGAGCAGTCCACACCCTGGTTCACAGCCTAACTGAAGCTGCCTTGGAGGCAGCAGAGCACAGACTGGTTGGACTGGCCAGATCAGCCCGGCACCTGTAGAAGTGCTGGCTGAGTTCCTCTCGAGGCATCCCTCACATTTGCATGTCTCTGATGAACTCAGAAATGAGAGTCAGTATTTCTTGGTACCTGTTCTGGTAGTGTGTGTATGAGAGAGAGCTCAATTGCTTTTAAAGATCATTCTTCTGCCATTTTCAAGGGACACACCAACTCTCAAGCTTTTTGTGAATCAGAAACACCTTCTTGCCCTGTGTGTTTTGCTGCAGAGCTTCATTAGAGGTTTTGAGCTTGGCAGAAGTTTGTACTTGGTGTTACCAGCCCTTTCTTTGCTACCCAAGCTGCAGTTATTAGCTCTTCTCACAGGCTCTGCTGTGCCTTTGTGTTCTTTGTGCCTCTCAAACTACACAAAAGTCTCTGAGGAACGTTTTGTTCTGAAGAAATAGTAAGTATTGAGAGTTTACTCAGAGGTGGAAGTGGCAGATGATGTGATTTTTAAACATGCTGGAAAAAAATCTTGTGCCATATGTTGTAAATCTTTTTTTTTTTTTTTTTTGTGTTGCTCCAGGGGTGGGATGCTATTGAGTGGATAATTCAGAACTCTGAAAGTGCTCTAAGCTAGCAGCTCTCCACACCTGCACTTTGTACTAACTAGTGGTAATGGCACCATTCTTCTTCTTGGTACAGCTTTTCAGCTTTCTGGCCAATAATGTGCATGGATCATTGTTGTGTGAAGCTAATGAATTAACCTGCATGTCTGTTTTCTATGCATTGCACACAGGAATGGCAAACACTTTTGTTATGCTGCAGTCGTGGAGAGTAGGTCAGGTCTAGAGTGGATCAGTTAAGCTGTGCTTAAACCACTGGACCTAAGCCCTGCCTTGTGCCATGTGCTATTGCTTGTGGTTTGAAATTGGAATGATGAAGGGACTGGGACATCTCTCTGAGGAAAGGCTGAGAGCCCTGGGGCTGTTTAGCTGGAGAAGAGCAGCCTGAGAGGGGATCTTATGAAGTTGACAAATCTCTGCAGGGTGGGTGTCAAGTAGAAGAGGCCAGGCTCTGTTCAGTGGTGCCCTGGGGTAGGATGAGAGGTGATGGCAGCAGGTGAGACACAGGGAGCTCTACTTCAACATGAGGAGAAACTTCTTCCCTGTGAGAGTGACAGAGCCTGGCACAGGCTGCCCAGAGAGGTTGTGAAGTCTCTTTCTCCCCACCTGGATCTGTTCCTGTGTGGGCTGCCCTGGGTGACTCTGCTCTGGTAGGGGGATTGGACTAGATGGTCTCCAGAGCTCCCTTCCAACCCCCACCATTCTGTAATTCCCATAAACCTGGCACCTGAAGAAACTGCTAAATTGGCTAGTGAGTGGAATTGCCATTATAGAAACAAAACAGAATTGTATTCTTAGGATATAAAATAGATTTCTTCAAACAGATTGCCTGGCGAGGGTGATCTTTCTTTTAGAGAAATTGTATTTGCTTTTCTGATGCCTGAGGAATATTGCTGCCCTTCTGTGAACTTGTGTGGAAATCTGTACAGAGCTTGAAGCTGTCAGAATGCCAGACTGTTCCTGCTTTCCATTTCTCTTCTAGTCACATTAGTTTTGGTGGTGACGTGTCCCTTAAATAATGTGACTGTGAAAAAATCCCACCTGAAGGTTGAGAGAACTGAGTGTACTTGATACCTGTGTGCAGGCTGTTTTCTTTCCACTAGGCAGCAGGGCCTGTCTCTGTCATTCCTGTGTTGGCTTCTGCTTCAACTAACCAGATTCTTCATAAAAAAAGACAAACCAAACCATTCTCCTACTTGATGTAGGTTTTTGTACACTGCTTGCTTTGAGCTCAGTGTACGCCATGAGCATTTGCTTTTCTCTTTTCATTCCACTCTGCTTTTTTGGCTGTTTTTCTGGAAACAACCAACCAAAAAACACCAGCAAAGGCTCAGCATTTCAGTCACTTCAGCTCAACCAACAAATCTTCATGCTTGGCATTGGCTCTGCCACCTCATGCTGCTAAGGCCTGTGATGGAGGCTCATCTCCTGTGCATGCTTGGTAGTGACTGTGCTTGCTTAACAACCAGCCACAGACTTTGTTGTGCAGTGTGGAACTTTCTCAATCAATCACTCCTCTGTCAGATTGGTTTTTGGCTCAGAGAGGCTTTGCATCTTGTTAAGATTTAATTTCCTGCAAAGAAATCCTGAAATCTTCCTTGCCAAAGTCCCTAGATGGTTTTTAGCCACAAAATAGGGTGTTGCACGTGTGTGTGTGGGTCTAAGGAAATGCAGACCAGTGTGCTCTCAGAAGCTGAAGGAAGAGTCTTGGTTCTCCAGTTGAATGTCATGGATTGGTTTTTAACTTTTATCTTGTCAAAAAATGTATCAGTTAACCCACTCTCACCTGGTTGTTTCATAGTCAGGGCATGGAAAGAGTCTCAGCATTTTTCCACTGAGCATTTTCTACCTCGGAGGTGTTTGACTTTCTGACACCTTTGTGCAATTACACAAATACAGTGTCAAGGTTTTTGCTGCCTTGCTCAGTTCTCTGTCACCTAAGAGAGGACATTCTAACCTGACTTTTAAATATCCAACTTATTCTTACTGGAACATGATTTTCCTGCTCTCCCCCTGCTGCTGGTTACAGCTTGTTGCTGTGCAGTAGCCTGCTCCTACCTGGGTGCTTAAATCCAAGCTTTGCTGGTGCTCCCATGGGATGGAGAGACAGTGGAAGTTGTCCCCTACTGACATGTGGTCCACATGGTGCTCAGATGGAAGAAACTCAGAAGTTGACTCAGGTTCTTCTATGGACATTTTTCAGCAAACATGTACTTAAACTGGACAATTTAAATCATGTTTTCCTGATCAACTTAGTGAGCATCTTGAGATAAATATGCTCTTACTCACAGTAAAACTATTTCTTTTACTAGGTTACACTTGAACTGGGCCTTCAATATTATTCCAGAGTAATGTTTTTAGCATCCCCCAAAAGTATCAGAGTAGGTGTGGGTTTCATTTTGCCCTTTTTGTTTCTTTGTTCTGTTATATATTCAAAGCTGTTTATGCAGATTCTTGTCCAGGCTGAGTGTGTTATAAAGGACAACAGCTGCTTCTAGACACATGAAGAGGTTTTTCTTCTCTTTATCACCTGTAATGAATGGCATGCAGGAAAAATGGTACATCAGAGCTCAGACTGTGTGTGTGTGGGTGGGTGGGTGAAGGGCTGTTTCCCACCTTTCCCTCAGTCTCTCCAAAGGCATTGACACCATCTCTCCCAAAGACTTAGGACTTTCTGGGCTCAGACCCTTTATCTCCAGAACTCTTCTAGGCTTGGCCAAAACCATGTGACTCCCAGTTCCCTCTCTCCACTGTTTGTACTTCTTATTCTTAGCAGGGTAATCGAGGTGTCTCTTGGCTTCTCTTTAAGTGACAAAAGGCTGGGTGTTTTCCTGCTCTGATCCCATCTGCTTGTTTTGGCAAAAGCTGTCTTTCTGAGAGCATGGAGCTCTTAAATCCTGCAGTTGAGTTGAAGTGCTTCTCTTGGTTTTCTTGGCTTCATTGTGCAGCTTTCTCTGTTCCTTTGCAGTGAAGTTCCCCTAAAATGATGCCAAATTATCAATACAACCCAGGATCAAGCTATGCAGGACAGGAAATTAATTTTAAAACAAGCCTCACATCTGACAGAGGAAAAACTATAGGAACATGAGCAGTGGTGGTGTGTGTCTTCTGGCTCCTAAATGTCAGTATTTTCCTGGCAGGGTCGGGATGCCCTGGAGTGGGTGATCAGCAAACTCAACACAGAGCTGGAGGAGCTGAAGTCGACGCGCGAGGGCAGGAAACCAGCCATGGCAGCAGCATCAACACAGGAGTAAAACCAAAGCCACCAAGCAGCTGACAGAAACACTTCATTCTGCAGACTGGCTTCATGGATCTCCAACTGTTTGATATATTTTTATAACTAACAGATCAGTGGAAAAATAACCTCATCCATCATCTCCACAGCAGCTCCTGTTGCCTGCTGATTAAATCGACCTCCCACGGATACTTTTTCATTCAAACAACTTATTTTTTAACACTGGAAACAACATTTAGCACATTTAAAACTGCCTAAATGTGCCTTTTGTAACGAAGAGAGTACATTGTATTTACACCACCTCTTTTTTTCCTACTCAGACTTGAACATGTGTGGTGTTAAGGGGTTTTCCACATGACCCTTTGCTCTGTGAAGGGCTGATGGGTGCTAGAGCACTGAATTGTGGCTGGTTTGTGGCCTGATAGTATCTTCTGAGCATTTCAAGGGAACTACAGGACTCTTAAACATGACAGGTATCTAATTCCAAGCTATCTGGAGGATCAGCCCAAGGAGCCAAAGCCTGTGTGGTGCAGACTTCCCTTGTGCTCAGCTGAGCTGCCCCAAGGCCACGCGTGGATGCTTTACCTCTTCCATGTTCATAAGCAAGCAAGGATCAAGCTTCTGCTGATGTTAATGGCCTAGAGCAGCTTTTTGAGGGGGAGAAGGGTGTAATTTATTTTCTTATTTATTAACTTGCCCTAGTTCCTCCCCTCCTTGTGAGGAGGAGTCATTCCTGGAAGGCATTTGTGCAGGGTACTCGTAGGCTGCTTGAATGAAGAGCCTGTGCTGTTCCACTGCTCCTTGCTCTTCACATTGTGTCTTAACTGGGGGAGAGACTGATGCAATAACCAGAAGAGTTGAAAGAGCTGGGAATATGAAATGCAAATGGTGGAGTGTCATGATCATGCACTTTTCATGCCCTGAATGGAGAAAAACACAAAGGGATTCTCCTTTTTGAATGCTTTCTACTAACTACTGACAACCAGTGCAACTGTATTTTTACTAATGCTTTTCCACATTGGTACAAAATGGTTTTAAGATCATTTTAACAGCTGGAAAATTACCCCAGCAACTTCTGAAACTGGTTCCTATCAACATACATAAATACACCTTGGTACCAGTCCTGACCTAGTCTGATGGTCACAAAATTGTTGTATTTGGTCCAGGTGTAGTTTACATTTGTCAGCCCTCTGCTAGGGCAGTTGAACTCCTTTGGTGTTCAAAGTGCAGTGAATGCTGCAAGGATGTTTACTTGTTCCAGTGGCAAGTGTGTGTTTCTGGAGCTGTTGAAGAGCTAAAAAAACTAGAAGAGTAAAATGTTGGTCACTGGTTTGATCTGGTAATTTTCAAGTGTCTGTATCTTAAGGGAAATATCAGTGTTTGTATTCTGGTTAGTTGGAAAGTGAACATTAATTTGGGTGTAACTATGGTCTCAATAAATTACCTGATCCTAATGAATAAATTCAATTTAAAAAAATACATATATATTAGTTGAAAGCCATTGAATGAGTAGTTAATGTTGACACTGCTCTTTTTGTACAGACCTAAAGCCTGTCTTATTTTGGAACAGAAAGCTTAAAGGCTGGTTGCAGCTGAAGATACACTGGACAGATTTGGTGCAGGTTGGATGTTGTGCCTCTTGGAGGAGTGATGCCATGTCTTGGATAAAGAACCCAGAAGATGTTTTAGCTCCTGGTGGCCTAGCAAGGGGAGTGTGTCTGGCAGAGCTCTGCAAGCAAACAGAGATGAGTAAGTGTCTGAGTGTGGGAACCTGTCTGACAGTATTTCCAGACCTGGGGATGAGGAAAACAACTGTCCCTGTGGTAGGAAAGCCTTGGGAGAGGTTTGGAAGGAGAACTGTCTAAAGCTGCTTCCTGCATCAGATTTGGGGTAATTGGTGTGTTGTCTTAAAGCCAATGCCTGATGTAGAGCACCTCCCAGCAGCGGCTGGTGTCCCAGAGAATCACCACAGTCTGGGGCTGAGCTCCTCTGCCACCCCTTAGAGTCAGTACCAGTTCCATGTCAGTTGTCTGCATTACTCTTTGCACTTGATTTCCTCCTTCCAGAAGCAGTTTCTTCCCTGTGTTGCAGCCTCTCTTTTCTATTTCATTCCCCCTGTTTTTGAGCTGCTTCCTCTCCATGTTTCATGCTGCTTGGAAACAATGCTCAGTTTTCCAGCCTGTCTGCTGCTCTGCTTGCCATGCATCAGCAACTCTCCTGCTTGTGCTTAGTCTCCTGCTTTTCTCTAGGATAACTGGAGAGGGGGAAGCTTGGGGTAGAAAAAAAGATTCACCTCTTCCAGAGGCCAGTTCCATCACCCCTCTGCTCCCCTTGTCCGTGGGGTGGGTGACACTCCTGCACCTCTGGGCTTGGAGATGTTCCCATGGCTGCTTGTTGTGCCAGTGTACACAGAGGAGCTTTGCAGGCAGTGCTCACAGTGGGACTGAGGAGGTTCCTGTGAGGGGTGTCTCTTTTGGATTGGTGCAGAAACAGCTGGGTGCTTAAGAGGAAAACAAAAATCTATAAAGCAGAACTGGTGTTAAGTCAACTCTCCTTAAAGGGCATGTGTGTGTAGGGAGGTGGTTTGAAGGCTTCAATGTCAGGGTATTGGGTCTCCTGACCAGTTAGTGTGGCTGCTGTCCCTGCTCAGGCTGTGGCACACACACTGTGGAAGGGTGATACTGAGGAGAACTGGTTCCTGACTGCTGGGGAAATGGGGAGAGGAGGCAGCAGCAGTGGTTCCCAGTGGCAAACTGGGCACGTTAGCTCTGTGCCCTGAAGGCTGAGGTGCTGAAGATGCCAAACTTGAGGTGAACTCTGGTTTCTGGCTGGTTTGCTCTTCATGCCAGCACAGCCAGGCTCAAGTTGGCCACAGACAGCACAAACTGACACCAGTGCAATGGAAGGTTGGGTGTCAGTGGTTTTGTGTAGCCCAGCTGCTCTTTTGTTGGGTTTTCCCCCTCTGTTTTTGAGCTGTGGCACTTCAGGATCTGATGGCTAGCACATAGCAGGCACTGGTGTAGCTGAGATGAAATAAAGGAGCAGTGAGGAAGATGACCAGTGACATTCCTTGGTGTGACACTTCCCATTTAAATCTTGAGGGTGAAGCAGCAGTAACTAACACCTTTTCCTGCTCTTGGTCTGCCTAGACTGTAAGCTGTGAAGGGCAGGATTCTGTCACTTGTCTGCATACACCATGGTGCTATCTGAAATAAAATGCATCCTCTGTTGCAAAAACCACTTTGGGTCTAACTGGTGTGATCTAAAACTGGCTGTTGTTTTTTAGAGCAGGCTGCAGAAGGATTGTTTGTGGTGTTCTGTGCTGGTTAAGCAGCAGGACCTGGTACCAGGCTCCCTGGGGCTCACTGTAGGGCACACATCACACTGCTCAAAAGCTCTGCAGGGGTCCTCTGTGCCCAGATCTATCTGGGTTTGCTTTACTTGGTCTTGCATTGCTTTGCAGTAAAACAGGAATGAGTCATCTAAAACTATTTGCCTTCATTTGTAAAGATCTTCCTCTAATAAACTGTCTTGCCCCATCAAGGTTACCTGCCATGGGGCAGAGTCACAGTGGTTACAGCTGGCCTGTTATTTGCAGCTCCAGGAAGCCAGTTGTGCTCTCACTATGGGATTTGTTCAGTGAAAAGGCATTTTTGGGAAGCACAGGTTCTGCCTCTTAATTTTCCCCCAGCTGAGGTGACTGAGGGATTCTTCTCAGTTTACTGGGAGGCACCTGCAAGTGAAATCCCCAGTGAAGGCTCCCAGCTGGGGGCTCTGCTTCCCTTTCTTACTCTGATTTTGTTTGTAGCCTAGTTAAACCTTCAGTAGCTTATGTCCAGGGCTCTGCCTGACTAAACCAGGGTGGAACGTGCCCTGACCTGCTGTGCTCTGTAAAACCAGCACTCACCATCCCCCTGGTTGTCTCAAAGAGAGAGCAATGCAGCAGGGGCTGGAAGAGGGTTTTATTAGTAATGCAGGAAGAAGAAATTGCATTTCAGTGCCAGGGAACATGGGAAGAAGCAGAAGATAATCCTGTTGCCTTGCTCTGGTCGAGCTGAAGCCCTAGGTGTGCCTGAAGCTGCACAGATGATCAGAACACAGTGACAGCACCAAAGCTGATGTTTCAAGGAGGAACTGCAGTGTTCCTGGAGCATGGTCAGTGCAAAGCAACAAGCAAAGGTACCTTCACTAAACTCATCAAATGACAGCCATTCAACTCCTCATTATGCCCCCTGACAGTTGCCAAGGGCAGGCTAGTGTGGGAAAATAATTCACCAGTCTTTGGTGTCTAGGTGTGTGAAGTTCCAGCTCTGCAATTCAGTGCACATGGAAGCAGTGCTGTGTCCAAGCACTGAAAGCTGAGGGAAGCTTGCAGGGCAGGATCCCCCCCAGTTCTGACTGGGATCACACATCTCCTTGCCAGCAGCTCAGTTCTTTCACCAGCTTTGTACTCCCTGTTTTGGCAGGTAGGGACCCTAGGGCATGGATGGGCTCCCAGTTGGCACCAGGTCAATGAAGCCATGAGAGCAGTGCTGGGATTTTCTCGTGTCAGGGAGAGAGCATGGGGAGGGCTCCCTTGGCTTGGGGCTGCCAGAGCCTGTGGGTGGTGCTCAGCACCCATCTTCTGGCACCAGCTCTCCCAGCAGGAGGGAATGGCAGCACTGAACTCCCAGGGAGCTGCCAGGAGGACAGTGCTCAGAAGCTTAATGCTTGTGTCAGGGTTTTTGTCTTTGTGTATCACATCAGGCTGAGCTAATGTCCCTCTTGGGTTGTTTTCCTGTCAGGAAATGCCAGTGAACAGTAATTTCAGGTACCCCAAAACCATCTGAAACACAGTAGTAAAAATCAAGACAGAAACAATAAAACAGATCTTTATAGCTGGAATCAACAGTCATAAACATTCTCCGATTGGCCTTAAGATACATACATACAAAAGAAGAAGAAATAAACCAGAGCAGCTCCAAGTTACCCACATGGAAAGACTGTAAAGTGTAATGGTAACATGAACATAAATCCATGTGCTGTAGCACCAGAGTGGACAGTGGCAGCACCTTCCCCTCCTGCCCCTGTGCTGTCGCTGTTCCACAGCTGAGACAGAGCTCAAAATTCCTCAGAGAGGTACAGAGCTGCTGGATGAGGTAAAGCAGGAAGGTAGCCAGCAGGAGTCTAAAGCTGGAGCTTCTAAATTAGATTTAACCTATAGAGCATGCAGCCAGCAACTAACAGTGGAAGCTGATGCTGGGAAAAAAGGGGAGCTTGGGAGAGAAGAGAGAATGATAGAATAGTTGTGATAAAAATGTTCTTGCCACTTCTGGTTTAGAAACTAAAAACAGGCAAGCAATAAAAACCTTCTCTGAAAGCCTGCCAGCGTTTCCCTCCTGAGCAGAGGGACAGAGATGTCCCAGAGCCTGGGCTAGGGATGGTCACTGGTGGGAGCAGCAGAGTGTTGGTGACACAGGGAGCTGGCTGGAAATGCTGGCCAAGTGCTAGTCACATCACCAGGGTTACACAAGTGGGTTTATTGCTATTCTAAGAGTACTTCTGCCCCTTCATGCAGCCCAGCTGGTGCTCAGCTCTTATTCCATCGCTTTCCTGAACCATTCTTTGCCAATTTTTGCAGTTCTTTAGGACTGCTCTTACAAAACTCTAAAAGGATGAAAAAGGAGAGAGTGATGGAACTGTTTAAATCAGCTTCCACATGAATAATTAACACAGACGAGGGCTATAAATGGAAAGGCATTTTATTTTCACCAGGTAACACCCCTCCCTGTATAATGGAAGTAATGGGGAATGGGTTAAAAAAAAATAAACCACCTCCCAGCACTGTTGTCATGGTGAATTCTGAAGGGCCAGGCTGGAGAGTTGTAGCCAAGGGCTGATTGCTCCCTCCCTCCCTCCCTGCCATGAGGCAGAGCTGGGGTTGAATTCTCCACAATCAGCTTCACATACAAAACTGCCAGTGGCATTTTTAATTCCTTGGGCCTCCTACGACATATTTAAACAGACCTTAGGCATATTAATAAAGCAAAAACAAAACAGAAAGGAAAGATGAAAAGAAAAATTCATCTGTGAAAGGGAGCTCACTGTGCTAGTCCTGCTTGCTTTGTCTTTTCAGCAGTAATTCCCTCTACAACGTCTCCAGAGTGCAAACAAGAGCAGGGGGCCGAAAGCATTAACGCTATAATAAAGGTAACAGCCAACACACATATAAATAAGACTCATTTCCTCTTTAAAACACCATGGGAAGGTCCATTCCCATTGAGTGATCGATGGAGACTTCCTAAACATGAATAAATATATTACAGCTATTTACAAGCTTCTGATTCCATCCTCTGGACGCTAAGGTGATGTTCCCACGCAGCCTTGCCCGTGAGGGACTCAGTTCCCTTCGTGTGCTCTGGATCAGGCCTTGGTGCTGCCTGCTCTGCACTGTTCTAAATCTCTCTCAAAGGGGACAATAAATGTGCTGGGTACCCTGTGCCTCAGGGGCTTGAGGGAAGAGAAGTGCAAAGAGCAGACTGAGCAATTGTAATGTGTTTGGGACGTTTCAGGAGAAAAAGAGATTAAGAACAAGCCCAGGGAGATGTAAAATGAGATTTCCCGCCTTTGTTTCAGTCTAGTTTTCCTGATGCACCGTGTAGTGAACACATGGCCTGGTTTTGGCACAGACACAAGAAAAAGTGCTGATGTGACTGAGATCTGGAGACCCTTCCAGCAACAAACAGCAGACCTTTTGAACCAGCTTGCCTGTGCTGCTCACCTCCTGTGGCCCCTGCAGCCCCATCTCCCCCCAGAACTCCTCCTGTGGCCCCTACAGCCCTGTTTCCCACCAAAACTCCTCCTGTGACCCCTACAGCCCCATCTCCTGCCAGAACTCCTCCTGTGGCCCCTACAGCCCCATCTCCCCCCAGAACTCCTCCTGTGGCCCCTACAGCCCCATCTCCCCCCAGAACTCCTCCTGCGGCCCCTACCGCCCCATCTCCCCCCACAACAGCAGTCCTAGCCGCGACCCCCCCTCGCACGCCACGCCCA
>JANHGL010021424.1:0-16788 GCA_024611195.1 Ceyx melanurus
CCTGCTCAGGCAGGGGGGTTGGACTAGATGATCTTCTAGGTCCCTTCCAACCCCTAATATCTATGATTCTATGATTGATTCTATGATTCTAAACAATCTGGTCTGAATTCAGTGTTGACACCGCTTGGATGGCTGGACTAGATGACTTTCCAGGGTTTTTCCCATCAGAATTATTCTGTGAGTCTAAAGGTCATGAGTGTTGTACACAGACAGGCAGTCTAGCATCCTATTTATAAGGATCTGTACACAGTTGAATAGGAAGGTGTTAGACTGTTATATTGAAATTCCTCTTAACTTGTGCCATTTTAAGGTCTAGGCATATGAAAATATTTCTCCATTGAGAAAAATGGATAAAAGATAACAAAGGCTTACAAATACATACATGCAGAAATTAAGACAATCACAGTTACATATATCTAGTTCTACAATTCTTTTCCTTCTCAATCTATATGCTGTCAGCATTTGGTTTTAAATAGTCCTTTCCTTCTTACAGTCCAGATCAATATTTGGGGTTTATTCACTTCTAAAACCTCACCTTTCTTTCTTCAGGAAGAGTTATCACTGCTTGTTCCCCTCACTTTTGGAAACACTAATGTCTCTACCCATGGGCCAGTGCAGCTCTCACCTGCCCAGACAATAAACAACTATTCTTATTCCTGGCACAGGCAAAAGCAAATGTATAGCCCATTATGAGATAAAATATTCTCTTCTATATAGAACAGCACAAATCCCAGGATGGTAAGGTGTTGAACTTGTATTTCATATAAATTAAGCATTAAAAACCATATTATATACAAACGCAACAGAAGGGGAAAATGCATTACACAGTCCTTATTGACTTATACATTATTAATTAGTACTATACATCACACTTTAGGCATTTTGGGGATTGATAAAAAAGTCCCTAATGTGCCTTTTGAGGTATACCTCAACAACAGAGCAAGGAAATAGGACATGTTTATTCAATCTAACAGAAATATTTATTTGAGTGTGCATACATAAACATAAAATGTATATACTTAAAATGTATACATTTATATGCATAGATTAAAATATTAAGACATATTAAATAAGACAGGACAGCTGGTGTCCAATTAGGCATTGAGTGCATTATAGGAATTTGAAGACCATGTTAAAACAGTAACTGTGGCATTCCTGGCATACTTGCCATCCTTACCAGGTTTCTATGTTTTGTCAAAAATGGTAAAAAATTACAGCTTAAATAAATGCCCCTGTAAGACATCATAAGTAGAATCTACACTGCACAGCCTTTACACCGAAGAATCAAAGACTATTTGTGTGCGTATAACAATCGAAGGAAATTTTCAATTAATTTCATTGGTTAAAATAAAAATCCTTGGTACACTATATGCAATTACACTAATAAATATTATTATTTTAAACAGTCTTAAATATTTGCTTTGTCATGTTAACAAAATTTCTAACATCTGTCAAGAACTTTAATGATACTTTTAAACTAGTATACATCTAACTTTAACGATTCTTTTTCACTGCCCTTCATGGACCAAATAGCATTCAGAATTGCATGGAACATTTAACTTCTCAGCTATGGCAACTATTTGTAAGTAAACCATGAAAGCACATAGAAATTTTTCATCATCTTTGGTGTAAAAATCTTTCACTTTCTGGAAAAAAAAAAATTCATTCTTCATTCTCAAACATGTACTGTTTTTCTCATCTAAATACAAAAAGTTATTAACATAATTAGCAGCTCACTAAAGAGCACCTTTTGAAAAAATATGGCTTAGAAACCAGTCTGCATTTTCCTTGTGCAATTCACTCATTAACACACTGCACAAAGAACACCAAGAGCAGAATTCTGCCCCACCATACTGAATTCCACTGAAATCAGTTATGATGGATAGAGCTGGGGTGAGAAATGTTCTAAAGAGATTCTGTCCAACTAAAACAATTCTATAATGATTAAAGGATGCATATTAAGCCACTGTTTTCAATCTTGTTGGGTTTTGTGCTTTCGATGGGTTTCTTTTTTTCGTTGGTGGCTTGTTTGGGTTTGTTTTTTGTTTATTGGTTTGGGTTGTTCTTTTCTTCTATATGCCCATGTGGGGTTTTCTTGTGGGTTTTTTTGTTTGGTGGGGTGGGGTGTTTTTTTGGTTCTGGATTTGTTGGGTTGGGATTTTTTTTTTAACATGTTAACAGTTTAGTTTACTCTAAAATGTATTAATCGTCCCTATTTTTTTCTCAAGGAAACCTTTGTTACTCTTGACATGTTTACCTTTGTATTTAAAGGCATAAACCCTTGTCAATGGCTTCAATGTATAAAATACAAATAATTTATAAAGCTGTTCAACCAACTCAGATTTGAGAGCTCCAAGGTTAAGACAAGTTAAGACAAATTTGCACTGATGTTATTTACCTTTGATGCTCTAAAACAAAAGGCAGTAGCTGTTGTGTCTGACTTTTCTCTGTCTAACATGACAAGTCCTTCATCCTCACTCAGAGCCAAGTACTTTCCTGTGGTAATATGTCGAAGACGAAAGGGCTCTCCCCACCTGATGTTACTTCCACTCCAGCTGAACATGTAGGACATAAAAAAAAATAATTAATGAACTGTATAAATTCCTTTTTGCTTGTGATTTATTTGCATTCAGACAGGTGCAAAACTGTTAATATATTTGCAAAAGGAACCTTGGAAAGGAGTATAGCTTTAATTTTCTTGTTTCTATGCCCTCTCTCTGTTTTACTAGGGTTTTACATACAGTGTCCATAAAAAAAAATAAAATATTTTTCTGAAAAATGCTGGTGTGAATTAACTACTGTAGTTCAGTTGATTGCCTAAGCAAACTATTCCAACTTAAGTGAGAACTCAACATTCCAAAGAACTATCCTACATCTCTGTGGCTTATGAGGGTATTTCATTTGCAATCACAAACACACTAAGAGTAAAACAAACATACAATTCAGAAGATCAAAGTTAAAACATGTATACCCTTACAGTATATAATGAAATTTCACTTGCAACAAGTCATCAAATAATCACCTAGAAGGGAGAGTCTAAGAAGGGAAAAGGACACCCATGAGTTATATTACTGTTCTGATGTCCATCTATGCATGTAGAAACCCAAGTAAAAACTAGGAAAGCATTTTACTTTAGGACACAAGCAACATCTCAAGCAAATATAACCAACAGGGAACACAATAAAAACCAAATACAAAAAACCTTCAAAAAACCAACAAAAAACTCTTACAATATTGACATGCTTATATATCATGATAAATTAATTTTTTATTGTGAACATACTAACATATATAATTCAAAAATAGTTTAAAAAAAATATCAGTACCTTATTCGAAGGGGTTCTACTCTCCACAAAGACCTTGCTCGAACACCAGCTCCTCCAGTTTCATAAAGAACTTTCCTTCAGAGAAGATTCAGAAAATCAACTTATTGTGTTTATTTGTGCTACACAAAAGTTGTATTTTACTCCTCTATAACCTCTATAGGACTCACTTCTTCCCCCCATATAAACAGATGGAATTGTTTAGGCAGAAGAATCCTTCTCATCACTGAGAGCATAATACACAATCCAAATGTCTCAAGTAAGTTAGACTATGTCTATTTGAAAAAATACTTTGCCTTCAGAGGGGCTGGGAAAATTTTGTCATTCCTTAACCAGTCATAAAAATACGTAATTCATTCAGTTCCCAAGAAATTAATCTAAATTACTAAAGTTTTCAAATACAAATAAACACAATATTAAAATAATTATACATATTTGCATATATTCATGATTATTTGCATGAATAAGACAATTAATTCCTAAAATTATTCTAGTCTTTACAAAACACATAATAGAGATAAAATGTTATATTACTTTTACAAAGCTCAGAGAAATTGAAGTCAGGAATTGAAGAGACTCAGCGTTTTGTATAATCTTGTTTTCTTGGATCACTACTTGGCAGTTAGTGACTGAAACAAAGATTCTACTCAATAACCAAATACAAACAAGTACAATCTATGGTGGATTAGTCCTGTTCACAGGAATACATGCAAGAATTTTTTCATCTTTCAGTAATCATTCATGCCTTTTTATCTAAGCACCAGAATTTGTATAACCTCTCATACATAATGGATATAGGTAATACAATGGATAATAGGAAAGATCTTGATAAGAGGTCTTAATTCATAATTCATTTCCATTCTCTTTGACTTCATTTCTCCATGGTCCAACTCAACTTTTCCTTCAGTGAAGGAATACGACAGTCTCTGTTTGCCTTTCAGACTTCTAGAATTCCCTTACTACTTAAATTCTCAAACCCTGTTTGAGATTATTCTATAAGCACTCTATCAGCATTAGTGACCTGCTCATAGAGTAAAAATGCAAGTAAAGGAGAATTTCTTCTTTTTCACAACAGCATCCACATAAGATTTTCTTCATCTTCTCCTTGATTCCTTTCAGGCTTTGAGCTAGAACAGAACTAATTCTGTTCAGTGATTCAACCTTTCAGCTCAATCTCTTCTAAGTAACTGCACATTCTGAAGTTAATAGTGTATTTTTGTTGACAGTGTCTGCTTCTAAAAATGGTAATGCTTAGTGTTTATAGTTGTTACCAAGGATTGGTATGTAGAAAGTTTCTTGCTTATACTTGCTCCTATGAAGACTGAGGTCACTGCTATATCTTGTGTGCTATTTTGGAGGTGTAGAAAGCAAAGGCCACACCCTTGGGGAGGAGCAGACAAGACCCTGAACTGACGAGTGAGATTTTACCATCCAATATGCATCATCATCAGTATAAAGTTGAGGGATCATGAGGGTAAACTCTCTTTTCCAATGTCATGTGTCCATACCCATTCTGCCTTCAATCCTATGTGTCTCTGAATCCAGTTGCAGAATCCAGCTCTTGAATCCAATTTCTATCCACTGCTGAGTCCAGTCTAGGACTTCCCCGGTGCCTGCTCACAGCATCAGTGGTAATGGCAACATAATTGATAGCAGGGTGGTCACGTTCAATATTAATTTTGCATATATTTGTATATATTGATATTTGAATGAAAGTGGTTACAGTTTTCTAATCCATCACTCTCTCTCCCTTTTTCTCTTTCTCATCTCTGCTGGGAACGGCAACATGTTAACAGAGAGAGTCTGTTATTTGTCTAGAGGCTGGCCTAGCCTTAAACCTTGAGAATTTCATCCTTCCATCTTATTCTAAATTTTTGACAAGCCTGCATTTTTGACATTCAGTAAGCCCACCCCCTATATTGACCTCTTGACCTCTATCAAAAGACCCTATGACTCTTGGCAGAGAATAAGCATTGTGTGAATTGTTAAGGAGCATTCTCTACAGAAGCCTTCATAAAATTAAATGTCTGTTCTATTAAGAGAGAAATTATCACTCTTGTCTAACTTAAATTATTTAATCATAGAATGTCATAGAATCATAGAATGTCAGGGGTTGGAAGGGACCTCAAAAGATCATCTAGTTCAACCCCCTTGCCAGAGCAGGATCACCTAAACTACCCTTGTATTTATGGATGTCCAGATTACTCAACTATGCTTTAACCCAGTCCTCATCAACCAGGGAAGACTCCTTTGTCGTGCTATCCTCTGGTGCCTCAGGTGCTCCTGAAAACAGTCTCCATCAGTATAGACAGAGGCAAAGAAGGCATTCAGTAACTCTGCCTTTGTATCCTCTGTCACCAGGGCACCCGCCTCATTCTGCAGTGGGCCTACATTGCCTCTAAACATAGCTTTTCTTGCAATAGATTTGAAGAAGCCCTTTTTGTTATCCTTGACGTCCCTTGCAAGGTTCAGTTCCAACGAGGCCTTAGCCTTCCTAGTTACCTCCCTGCATTCTCTGACAACAGTCCTATATGCCTCCCAGTTGGCCAGCCTCTCCTTACATGATCTGTAGATGGTCTTCTTCCACTTAAGTTTGCTTAGCAGTTCCTTACTTAACCATGCAGGTCTCCTGGCTCCCTTATTTCCCACTTACTGAGATGCACTGATCTTGAGCTTGGAAGAAGAGATTAACCAACTATCCTGGGCTCCTTTGCTCTCTAGTACCCTGTCCCCTGAAGGTTTCACTCATCAATTCCCATTAGAATGGATAGAACTGATCAAATAGAGATGGAAATAAATGCAACCATTTTCTACAGATCTTTCTCCTTTTCCTATTCCTAATTGTTTGTTTGGTTTTTTTTCATGCATTGATTTTGTTTTATATAATATAAATGTGAGTTCTAAGACTATGACAGTACAATCTCAGCCTATGAGATGTGCACGTTTTCACACTCAGTGCAAACCTCCATCTTTTTTTTCTTTACACATATTAAGAGAACATCAACAAAGAAAATTACTAACTGAAGTTTTCTGACATTCAGTTTCGATTTTCTTCTGGCTTTGGAGACTTTTTTACTCCAAATAAATGTAAAAATGGAAAATCTAGTGCTGAAAAATTTACCTAACATAACAATGTTACTTTTGGTATCATTACTTAAAGCATAACTTATCTGTCACAGTGAGTATAGATAACTTATTTGTTGAATATGCTGGTGGTTTGTGTATCAAAATGATTTCTTGCTATGCTTTTGATTATCATCAAAATCCAAACTTTCACACAATAAATCAACATGCTATATAACAACTGCAGATTTAAGATTAGTATAAAAATTATTTAGTTTAACTAATATGATGTAATTATTTTAACATATTAATTAAACTTGAGAGAGCAAGAATGTGCGAAAGAGTGCAATGTATACAAAATATTGAAGCCATTTTCTGTGGAGACCAGCTTTAGAGCAGGTAACACTGCATGGGGAAGGAATCTAAAGCAAAAAAGGCTGACAAAAAGCTCTTTTGGGGGCTTTTCTTAAACCAGCTATAGCGACCAAGCCTGAGCCAGCACTGGCATCTTGGCGATGGTCACCCGAGAGAGAGTGGGCAGAGCCACCCTCATCGATGGGGATTTTAAACAACATTAATCACCTGTTAACGTTAATCAGCTGTTAACTGTGACCTCAGGGTTTAAGAAGCCTAAAAGAACAAAAGGCCTAAAAGGTTAACTCTTGTTAACAGGCAAGCACTTAAAAGGGCAGTAAACTATCGTGTGTATAGTAGAGTCTTTTGATTGTAGAACCAATTATGGTTGCAACCAGACCAAGGTTGTTAAAAAACTGTGGGCACTCAGACAGAGGCCCCACGCAAGCATGCGGCTGTTCAGGCCTCGGGCTGCAGAGAGTGCTGGAGCCTAGTACTTGCCATGGAGGTCAGTGAAGGTGACACCTGTGTCAGATGTGACCGGGTGAACGATCTGACATGATACATGATCATATGAGGATCGTTTGGAGGAGTTAGGTCTGTTTAGTTTGAGGAAGAGGAGGCTGAGGGGAGACCTCATCACTCTCTACAACTACCTGAAAGGACATTGTGGAGAGGTTGGTTCTGGTCTCTTTTCTCAGGTAATTAGTGACAGAACTAGAGGGAATGGCTTCAAGGTAGGTTTAGACTAGACACTAGGAAGAAGTTCATCATGGAAAGAGTGGTGGGATATTGTAACAGGCTGCCCAGGGAGGTGGTTGAGTCGCCATCCCTGGATGTGTTTAAGCATCACTTGAATGTGGTGTTGGGAGATGTGGTCTAGGGGTGAACTTGCAAGTAGGGTAAATGGTTGGACATGATGATCTCAAGGGTCTTTTCCAACCTGAATGATTCTGTGGTTCTGTCAATCAGCTTAGGTGGAGGAGGGGTCTGGAATTTGAGCTGCAGCAATGCAAACAAAACATCTTGACTCTGTTTGGCAATAACTGCTGGTGAAACAATAGTAACAGAAATGAAGGATTAAAATCCTGTCTCTGATCCCTGGGAGTAGCTCACAGACAGTTTGAGAGTATGTAATTTAGCTAGTGCAGGTCAGGAGTGATGGGTCTACTGGAGGATCCCCAATGTTACCTTCTTTTCCCTCCACTGGTCAGGATTTTCCCTCCATTTCAGAAGTTTCTTAAACAAATCAAGGGAGTTCACTTGTCTGAGAGCCTTTTAAGGAAACATTAGCTAAAGCAGGTGCCTTGCAGAGAACATTCCTGGGCTGGCTCCAGAGAAATGGACCAGCAAATCCAATGGCTTTTTTCCCACATTAAAAATGTTAAATGCCTTCTTTTTTTTTTTTCTTTTTTTTTTTTTTTTAATGCAAGACACAGTAACCTTCCTTGTACCCTGCAGGGTTCTTATGCTGTCCTCATGCTGCCTTTTGAACAACTCATCTGCCACTTCAGACTGCATCTGACTGCAGGATGCTCTCAAAAAAGCAAGCTCTCTGTGCACTGATAACTAAGAAGTGTCCTTTCAGACTTAAGTTCCTCTTCTGCAGCTCCTACTAAATACAGCACTTAGAGCTTTTATAGTGCTTTTCATTTTCGAAGTGCTTTACAAACATTAATAATACAACACACGTGAACTCCATCACCACAGTAATACCCTAATCCTTTCTTTATCTCGTCTTAGGACTCAGAACTTCCAGCCCAACAGGAGCCCACAAGCTCTGGAGTTCTCTGACAAATAAACACCATTAAAAATTAGTCTCTGGTCTTTCTCTTATTCATCTTTTAAAAGCATTTATCTGTAACCCTTCATGCCAATAATCTACTAATCCTCTCAGCTGCAGGGTTATGAACCATATATTGTAATTGGCTTGAAGAGTACTTCATTTTTGTATTAGGGGTTTCTGGACAACATTTGCAGCAGTTTTTTAGATGGACTCTGCACAAGGACCACATCCTTGTGATCCTGAGACAAACAGTGTAGGCCCTGGGTTTTCCACCCTTGAAGCTAAATCCAGCTGTAGCAGAAGGCTGGAGTGTAAGAGCCAGCAAGCCCTTCTTTGCCAGTCCTGAGTGTTGTGACTTGTCCTAGTGCATCTCTTACCAAAGAGTGAGGATGTGTTTCCTTATCCTGTATACCATGCAGAGCAAGCAGCAGCTCAGTGAGTAGAGCTGAACCCATACTATATATAATATATTATATAAATAAAAATTAAATTGGAGGTGACTTGCCCAAATGTGCCAGGCTTCAAACTGCAGCAGTTTGGTGGCTGTTTAGTGAGCATCTTGAAGATGTCAGCAGCGTGGCTGGGAACCTCCAGGAGCCAAGCAGGACAGGACTCAATTATTATTTATATCATGGTACATAGTCCTTGAGTGAAAGCCACCATCTATGCATTTGTGTCTCAGTGGGATTTCACTCTTGTTCCCTTAAGATGGTGGTTTAGCTTGGCTTGTATTCTGCGCAACATCCCTGCCTGTTCCTCTGGATGTTGTATGGATGTACATTGAATGATTTCATCATACTTACATCTACAAAACAAACAGCAAAAATGTCAGCCACAGTTTTCATGTAAGGTGTGACAAGGCTAAGGAGTCTCTTCTCTGATTACATTCAGGTTCATGACTCTTACGATTCTTCCAGCAACAAAAACAGGTCATTGCTAAGTGCTTTGAAGAGGTTGTGGGCCAAGAAGAAGGTGTGTGGCAGGACTGTGGTTTGATACCAGTTCAGCACTGATCCAGTGTCCTTTCCACATCCACAAAGCTGTCCTTCTCTGGGTCATGCCTTGCTTTCAGCTTGCTGTGGTTAGCAATGATCTTTGCAGACACCTCCACAGCATCTGTCTCTAATGTTCATCTGCATAAGTTTTTTTCTCTTTACCCCTTCTCAGATTTCACCAACCTTAAAACACAATTTCAGTTTCTTCCCTTGATTTTGTATTCAGATTTAGCAACTTACATCTCAAATTTATGCTTAATAATTCTCCTTATCAAGCCATCAAGTAATTTTCCTCCCTCAAATTACTACCTCCCCCACTCTCTTTGCAACTCCTCCTCCTCTTTCCCCATCTCTCTTTTGTATCTAGCAATATTTCAGACTTCTTCCGTAATTTGCTTGACTGTGTAATTGATCAGAATAACTCAGTTTTACTACAATTTGCTTGAAATCCCTTTGTTAGCAATTAGAACACTTTGTTTAAAGGCAAATAAGATTTAATGTGACTCTCTCTTCCTTGGCAGCCTCCCAGTCTGGTCGTTCCATGCCTCCTTGCGGCTGTCTGCTCCCTGCTACCCTACTCAACAGCAGGCAACAAATCTTCTGCCTCTCACTGCTGGGATTCTGCCCTCTGCCTCTCACTCTGCTGCTTCCAGCACTTCCTGGTCCACCTTCCTCACTATTTTGCCAAGGTTTATTATGCTGGCATAGAGCACGTGCCATGCCTCCCGTCCCTCCACTGTCCTCCCTCTATCTGAAGATAGTCAAGTTCCTTCTGCAAGAGCAAATGGATCTGAGCCAGTCATCAGGACATTGAAATGGTTCTGGACGAAGTAAGGAACAGCCTCTTGCCCAGAGAGCTAGGAAAATGCTGCTTGTAAGAGAGCACGTAGGATCACAAAAGATGCAGAAGTGAGTAGGTAATGTGGATGCTTCTGGATTTAAAGTCTCATCCATAAGTACATACAACAACAATGACTTGACTGTCTTGGATATCTTTTCCTGACCTCCTTCAGCATCCTCAGCATACTGAAAACCATCCTCATGTGATAAATGGAGATTAGCTGTTGTCTCCATTGGGAAATGGGTCCCCAGCTGTCTGGACTACTGCAGCCCTGATTCTGTTAAAGCCCAAGGCCTCTAAAGTGTTCCCCTGGCTCACACAGACATCTCCATTTTCTGTGGCTGGATCTGAAGGTGACATTCAGCTGTAAACTGTTTTCTGTCAGAAGAGTTGTTCGTTCATTCTACCTAGTGTGGGGAGTAGAGTAACAACTCTTTCTGCAGAAGCTGGGTTTTTATCTGAGACTCTTGTTATGGTCTTAGCTTCACTTGGCCCTGATCTTCTTATGGAGTAGGTCAGGTGGACATGGAGTTGCATATGCAAGGGGCACCAGCTGGTGTGTAGGGTAGATGAGACAACAGCAAGGAAACAGGACCTAGGTCAAGACAATCATTTGAATCTCTTCTGGCTTGTGTTCAATGGTTGTCCTTTCCTCTAGGCTCCTCTAAACATCCTGCTGTCCTTAAAGAGAGACCCATCTTCTTGATTCATGTATTGAGTCCCTGTGTCATGGGAGGTGACAGAACACAGCAGGTTCCAGCACAGGGACCACATCTGGGACACAGGCTTCCCTCCAGAGAGATATATCCCATTGCATAGATGCTTCCTCCTGTCATGGCTGGCCAGATGAGAGGCAGGCTAATGGCTGCATCTCACATGTGAGGACCCATCAGTGGAAAGAGTCTTCCTTGCTGCACTGATGGTGCTTGAGATCCTGACTAGGCAAGAGGCATCATCTGCAAACTGAGACCTCCTCACTGGCAGTGCATTGTCAACCTGCTGCAAGAACAGTATCATCAGCCAGGTGGTACCAAGCCAAGAAATCTCAAGAGCAGAACAAAACTGTCTCCCCTTCTTTGGAAAAGCCCCACCAGAAGCATCAAATTCAGTGTCTGCCTTGCCTCGGGAAACTGCATATGCATCTGTCTGAGAGGACACAGCCATGCAGGTTCCAGAACAGCAGTTATTTCTCCCAGGGGATTTTGGATCTAGCAACATACTTTCAATAGCCTGATGCTTTGTGTGCTGGCTGCAGGGAGACAGAGGGAAGGGCTCATCCAGACACTCTCTTTACTGGCTGAGTGGGTAGCAGTGTCCATCAAAGCAGTGGAGGATATCCATGCGGTTAATGTGGTGTGCCATGGAATATCAAAACATGCCACAGGATTTCTGACCAAAATGTCAAGTAGGGTCTCAGGAAAATCTCTGACACCAGAATTACCCTCTACCAAAGCTCAGTGGAATTGCACTGCGGCTGGACAGTAAGAGCCTGTTATTTGCAATTGACTCAGAACTGCTCTGTTAGCACTGGGATTTGGGCTGGTGAGCTCCTTCCAAGTACATTTCATAAACCTAGGTTTAGCTTTTTGCTCTGAGAGCATTTTCTGCAGAGCAGTTTGGATTCTGCAGCCAGCCCCATGCTCTTTGGCACTTCACATTTTGGACAAAGAAATGCAATGTTCTAAATATTTCTAAATAAGGCCAGAAGGTGCTGCCCATAACAGCAGGTGACCAGGGGAGCTTTGTGGGATCTGTGACCAGCTGATTTTAAAACCTTTATCTTATTTTTAAATCCCAGTCTAAATTGATCCAAGTTTTGGAGTTAAATGCTTAAGAAGAGGAAAATAATATTGAATACAGAGCAGCTTGCTACACGCCGACCATCACAGGAATAACATATTTGGATTGGAATGGACCTTTTTTATACCAGTGTTTGCAAACTGACACTTCTGGTCTGAACTGTCACCTGGGCTCATGAAGGACTTGAAAACACCAAGGAAGGGGAGGGCAGTGTAGCCACCGTATCAGCCTGACAGAACAGACAGCAAAACATACCCCAGCACCACAACTACTGCCACTGTCAACCAGAGGAGACAGTGGTACCCAGAGGAGGTAGGAGGCAGAGGAGGGACCCAGTTGCTGGGATGGCCTGGGTATGCTGCTGTTGGAAGCTTCACGAAAGGAATGGCAAACAAATCATCATGGTATCTGCATCTTGTCTGGGCTTAATTCATAATTCCTACTAGTTGAGCTGGGTTTTAAAAGGAACCTGTTCTATTTGTTATCTGGTTTGGATCTTTCAAAAAATTAAGTGCATTAAAGAGATACAATTAGTGATGCAGTGGTCAGAAAAAAAAAGTTACTTGTTTCAGGGGATTTATCAGAATTACTTACTTTCCCTCATATTGCTGCTGCCAACTCGCACTACCAGCAGCCACAAGCAATACTATTTTTCCAAAATGATTTTTTTTTTAAGAAAATACTTTCTGTCAGGGCATGAAATCTGGGTATTGAAGGATCAGTTTACTTTTCAGGCTGTAAGAGGCTTAAGTTGAGATAGTCAGAGGACAGTCAACAGTTTTGTCTGTCGGTTAACTGTGATAGCAGGAACCCAGATGGCTCACACCAGACTTGGAGGGGCACAGTGCTAATTAGTGCTGTGCTGGGGCAGGACACCTCTTGCTGCTGCTGGTTGAGATCCTGGCACAACCAGCTTGCAAAGCTCATCCTCTCAGAGACCAACAATGTTACATTCAGGAGGAGATTCTGTATTTGAGCAGCTCCAATTCACAATGGTAACTGCATTCTTGGAAGCAAGCAAGATGCAAACTGGGGGAGACTAATTTGGGCAGATGTTGTACAGTGTCACCTAAATTTCTGTAATCTTTCTGGGAGTCCAGGAGCTAAGGAGATTTAACCCCTTCCTATACTGAAGTTGGTTAGTTCAACATTTGCATTTCTTTGTACTAGTGGAGGTCAAAGCTACTTTGATCTTCTTCCTCCCAGCTTGATGTAGCAAAACCTTTGATTAAAGCGAGAATGGTCATCATAGTTCATGATGACATAGATCATCACAAAGGATTGTGAATTTCAAGCTTGGTTTTCAGTGACCTAAACTGCCTGTGTCGCTATCTCTCAATGAGAATTTTGCTGGTGTGAATGCCAATGCCTCATCTTATACTTGACCTCTACAGTCTGACTCTGGCATCCCTTCAGACTCCTGTTGCAGGATGGAAACCCATTTGGCCTGTCTCCTTCTCTGTCAGGCTGCAAGGAGATGGGGAGAGGCAAAAAATTGCTTTGTTGTACATTTCCCTACAGATCCTTGAGACCCTGCAGCATGAATTCTGCCCTATATAACTTCTCTGCAGACCTCCTGGCTGGTCAGGACAGTCCTGGTATACACTCAGTCAGAGGAGCCAAGACAACAAGAATCAACAAAGCAGAGAAAGCATTTTTTTGCTGTAAATCCCAATCCTAGCAAAATGTGCAGATGAGATTCAAATTTTCCCCACTTTGCAATATGAATAGTCATCACTCACACTATTCTTCCTTCTCTCTGAACCTCAGTGGGGTTCAGAGGCCAGTTATAAAATGTTCCTGTCCCTGTTTCCATCCTGATCTCTCCCGATGCAACACCACATTCCTTCTGCCCGCGGCCCGAGGTCCTCTGGCTCAGGGGACAGGAATCCGGAAGGCTGATGCGTGCCTGTGTTTATTTTTTACACACTCTTGCTGTTTTATGGTGTTTTTTGTGGTTGAGGGGTCAGCTGGGAGCAGAAATAATTTGCCTGCCTTGGGAAAAGAAATGTATCCATTTAGCTTTCTTGGCTCTGTCTGGAAATGCTCTGCTCCTCCCTCCTCCCTGCTGGAGAGACAGAGCATCTCCATACAGCCCTGGGGACAGTGTAGTGCTCACTGCATCCAAGTTGTGTCTGGCAGAATCAGACACCACCTCTGGGTTATGCTGTCAGAGCAGCTTTTGGTGAGCCACCAGCAGCCACGAGCCTGGGAATCCCAGGTTTGGAAATTGGCAGGAAAGATGCTGTTACCCCAGTAGACAAGGGTTCTGTCCCAAACAGTTTTTTTAGGGGTTGAGCTGAGAGAGTTTCTCCTATTTCCATTACTTATCCTCTGGAAACTCTCTCTCAAGTTAGCAATAGCCACTCTTAATCTCTGAAGGCTTCACTTGTTTCATGTCTCTGATTTTACTAGTCATGCCTCATATTGTGCTGGGCACAGATAATCAGGGAACCACCCAAAGCTCCCCTCTGGTTTTTCTGAATCAAAATCTTGCCAGGTGTGACCTTTCCACACTCTCCTTAAAAAGCATTTCATCCTCTCCTTTCCTCTTGCCATCAGGATTAATACCTGTCCCCATGGTTGTGTATGCAGACAACACAGGAACCACAACCAAAAGGAGTCACCAGGATCTGATCCATTGGTTCAGCAACCAACAAGCTAACTATGAAGGAGACATTAGTCCTTTTAAAATCCACACATTTCATATCACCTTTTAGAAGCTGCAGAACACCCTGTGGCCTTGTATTTAAAGGCACCTTCCAAACCTACAAGAAGCCTGAGTCCTCTACCAGGACTTGGCTTTCATAGAATCACAGGATTATAGGTTAGGGGTTGGAAAGGACCTCTGGAGATCATAGATTCTGGCTCTTCTGTCAGAGCAGGATCACCCAGGGCAGGCCATACAGGAATGAATCCACACAGCTTTTGGAAGTCTCTAGTGAAGGAGACTCCACAACCTCTCTGGGAAGCCTGTTCCATCACCCTCACAGTGAAGTTCTTCCTCATGTTGAGGTGGCTTTGGTACTTCACAGGCCCTGAGGATCAGGGTCTACATTTTCCTGACAGCCAGAAGGTAAAACAGAGGAAGAACCACAGTTCCTCTGCAACCTCAGCAGAGGACAGAGGATATCTGCTTCTGAGCTGAGCCCTGAAGGAAAATTACTCCAGGACAACTGCTCCTGGCCAAGGATGTCTTTCTGATCTGCTGCTTACATGTTGTACCACCTTTACAGTCTCCTGCCTTAAACACTACTTGGCTGCTCACCAGGCAGAGGAGCTGATAAACTGGAAAACTTCAGGGGATGAAGAGACAAGATGTGTGAAGATGTTGGAGCAGAGATAAAAGATGAGACCTCCCCATGACATGACATAGCTCTTTTTCTGTGGCTTCAAGCAATGTGCTGAGAGGTCCTTTACCATCAACACCATCCTCCCTTCATCAGAGTGAATTTTATGTCATTTCCAGTTTGATGGTCCTGGGAGTGAAATTCTGTCTTGTCCTGTAGAAGAGGGAGATGAATAACAGATTCCCATACTGAGATTCTTCTCCAGAAACTGGGAAACACGTATGTAAGGGTTGTAGATTAGATTCCAGGCTGTGTTTAACAGTGGAAAGTTGTACATGGTCCATTGCAAGCTGTGGGTTTGGTTTTGTTTCAAAGAACTGAGATCTTCCACAGGTCTGAGGACAGTTCCTACTGTACACATAATCCTGCATTACAGCTGAAGTGTCTAATGTGTAAGCGCTATTAAGAAACAGGGATGGGACTCTCCCTATGGGACTGAGAGCCAGAGTACTATCATGGGACCATGGTACATCTTTCCAAAACAGAGGTGTTTTACTGCTGCATGATTGCTAACACAGCCTGCCCAGCAAGGCAGAAGTTTGATTTTGAGTCTCCTAGTACTGCAAGGAGGATGTCTGAGCAGCCACGTGTACCTCTGTCAACAGTGACATTCACAAAGATGATGGATGTGACACTGAACACCTTGAGTGTACTTCTGATTCAAGAAGTTTGGAGGTTTCCATGTATCATAGAGAGGAAATGATCATTCAGTAATTTATCAAGGTAGTGATTAATGCACTTTTACCACAGCTGTAATTTAGCAACATTACTCCTCAGTCACAGCTGGAAGGAAGGAAGATAATAAATCCTGACTGGTAAGGGAAGCGAACACAGGGAAAAGTTGTTCATTGTCCTTTCTAACACAAGTAGTGGGGGCATGAGTGAAATTAAGAGGTGGCAGATTCAAAATAAGCACCTAGTGCAGCTGTAGACAACTTGCTGTGGGATGTTGTAGCTGCTAAAGGCTTTAATGGGTTCAGAAAAGCTGCTGGAGGCATCAATGGAAGCCACACTTAGAGCAGAAAGCCCCAAGCTGCAAGTCACAAAGCAGGGAGAAATATCGATTAGATATGCTGGCTCATGCTTCTGCTCCTCTCTTAGCATCTGCTGTTGGCTACTTCTGGATGCTGAGCTAAGGGGACCTTTGGGATGATCAGATGAATCTGCTTTGAAGTGGCAGCTGATTGCAAGCTTGGCTGAATTTCAAGTGTCCTCTTGCCTTCTCCCCAGCCTGAGCTGTGCGGTCAGCTCACGCAGCTCCAGCTCTGAAGCTGCC
>JANHGL010021424.1:16888-27025 GCA_024611195.1 Ceyx melanurus
TCCCCGCCCTGAGCTGTGCGGTCAGCTCCCGCAGCGCCAGCGCTGAAGCTGCCCTTGAGCAGCTCCCAGCTTTCTACATCCCTTGGGTGTCTGTGTGATCATCTACTATAACACAAGCTGCAGCAAAGACAATCTTGCTCATTAAATTAAACAAATCCAAGAAGATTTGTCATTTGCATCACTGAAACTAAACAATACCCTTTATTTAAGAAAATAATAAAATAAAATGAAATCATTACTAGCACTGTTTCTTCAAACTTGTAGTGATAAACACCCAGGCAGAGCTTTGCTAAATAATCTTGCAGCCTCCCTTCTGCAGCAGGCGATAAAGCAGGAATAACAAACTACCTAAGACTGGCTACACACCAGCCACCGCTCCATCAACGCAGATAGGAGTTAATTATTTCCTATCGGCTGGCTAGGTCTGGGAAATAAGGGGCAATGATTTCAAGGCTCTTCTTGTTAAGCAACAGCAACAAAAAGGAAGGGTATTAGGATTATTGTCTGCCTTTTTCTTGAAGAGTAACAAGGATGGTTGGAGCAGAGCAATTAAGGAAGAAGGGATTTCATCTCCAGCAGCTGAGTTAATGAAATAAGAAATATTTGTCTGAGAGGGATCCTTGAAAATACCGGGGATAATGTAGTTTATCATGGGGAGGATATTGGAATAACAAAGGTGTCAGTCACTTATTGTAGTGCAATGATGGAGATACATAATGGTGAAAGAGAATGGCACGTTCAGGCCTTTGAGTTGAGCATACTTTGCAGGGAATTATTCCACTAGGGGGGCTGCCACCACCACCTTTTCCCTTCCAGTCTTTTCCATCACACACTATCCTGTGCATCCAATGCCAATGGCCTTTTTAGGATGCCTGGAAAATTCCTCTTCTGCTTAGGGGTTTTGCCACAAGAGACAGTCTTCAAAGAGACAGGATTTCCTGTGTGGAAATGCACTGGGACTCAGCTTTGTGCAGTTGTGTCCTGGGCCAAACATGAGGGACCTGGTCCTAAGCCCTCCTCTGCCCATGCTGTCACCCCAGCACTCAGAGCTAATGGGTGTATTTTCCTCTGGTGCCCCTTAACCCAGCCCTAGGGCAGTTCTTCTGAGCCAGATCTATCTTCTCTGTACTTATTTCACTGTGAAGACCAAAGCAGAACAGTATAAAATCAATGCAGGACTACAAATAGGGATCCCAAAGCTCTTTTCCTACACAGATGGCTTCCAAACCAAGATTTTTTCTCTCTAGATCAAGACTGCTCTCCTTCCTTCAGCCATGGCTCCATTAGCAGTGTGATTTTTACTAGTTAAAGCTATGCCACTAAAAAGCTTGATTTATAGTTTTGGAGCTATTCCTCTTCACACATGGAAATAGTTACAGAGGCATAAGGCACCTTTATCCTGAGATAACCAAGTCCATGCGAAGGCAGGTTGCACCACTTTTAACAATACCAGCACTGTTAGAGAGCTAGCTATCACTTGCTAAAAGCAGACAAGCCCCATGTTAGAAACTCCTTTTAAGACTGCTGGTTTTTATAAAAATGGTGCTCCATTCTTCTCTAAGACTAATGAAATACGATACAGGAAATCAACATGGCATCAGATATTTATTAGAAATGTAACCTAAACCTGAGAAACATGTCAATGCAATAAAAATAAAGATTTGCAAAGACAACAGAACATGACCAAATGCATCACGTGAAATAAATCAGAGGCTACCTTCAGCTTATATTCAGAAAGATGACTGTTCTTTATTCACTTTAATCATAAATTCCTCAGAATAAGACCTCATTTATACCAGGGACAAGCTGCCAAGGGTTATATTACATTAACCTTCTAGGGATTTCTTTAGATATGATGGGCTAGATTTCTTGGCTGGACACAAACTGCCAGACTCATTACAGGATGTCTGGACAGGTTTCAGTGAGGGGTTATGCTGCCTGAACCATCACCTGCCCCTTCTAGCCACACAATCCATGATACCACAAGAGCAGGAGACCTCAGCTTTTGTCCTGTGACAGTGGTGCTGCAAAAAGAAATACAGATGTGTCCAGCTAATTATTTATAACCCAGTTCACAAAGGTCCTTGTGTCAGACATGGATTTATGGGAAGTCACATATATACATACTTGCAAGCGTGTTACATCTGCCCTGGGACTGTGCCAATCCCACATTACCTATTAAGCAGCCACTGATGGTGTTTATCATCTGAGACGGCAAAGCTTTATCATCCCCTACTAATATCACTCCTTTGTAGCTTCATTTTTGTGATTCTTTGTGATCTACACTGTGTGTGTGGATATCTGAACACTTCTTTTGTAGATTGGGATACCCCTGTCCAAGAGGATTTGTGTGCACGTCAAAATCTGGGATAATCCTAAGGGTCTTCTCTGCTCCCCCAGGAAATGTGAGATAACCAAATGCAATACAAGGGCGTTGCTGAGCAGCTATGCTAATAGTTCCCTCCTGCACAAGGGCAGGCCATGCATGGACTGCTGCAGGACAGGTATAGGCAAGGGTTGGTCATCGGAGCCACTGCAAACACAGAGAAGATTGTCCTTTGGGTTAAGTAGGAGTCATAGGTGGGGCTTGACAAGGCTCTGAGCAACCTGTTCTAGTTGCAGTTGTCCCTGGTCTCAGCAGGGGGGGTTGGACTAGATGACCTCTAGAGGTCCCTTTCAACCCAGACATTTCTATGAATCTATGATTCTATGAATTTCAGCTGCACATGTTCAGTTGGATTCATTGGCTTTCCACAAGTATTTGTACTTGGTGGATCAATACCCCATTGAAGAAGTTGGCCGTGGACCTACGTATCAGGAGAATGATGGATGTCCCATGCCTGGCAAGGTGAAACCTGTGGGACTGAAATGAGCTGTCAGCCTGAGGCAAAGAGAACATTCCTGCAGCTTAGCAGCCACCTCAAGATTTTGAAACTTGTCTTCAATGCTCCAGTCTGTCCCCACTGAGAGACTTACAGCCACATACAGATACTTGCCCAACTTCCTGCTGATCCTTCACTCCCCCTCAAGCAGATTAATGCCACCCCATGGGTGAAGGAGCCCATGTAGCAGCAAGTCTCTGCTCAGCCCTTTCAGCAAAGCTGTTTTTCCAGCTCATTAGGGCACAGCTGAAGCCAAGGCTGTAGAAGAAAGGATGGGGCGAGCCGGAAGCCCCCTGAGTATGGCAATGTGATCAGGACTGTCTAAATTGTTCCTTAGAGGTAGGTACTGGGGTGCTAACAGAGCATTTACCATCAATCTGTCCCCATGTCTGGTGCCATTCTTCACCAGCCTTTTCAGAGACCCCATGAAAGTGGAGGTAGGTCCGTCAGTGAAAAGCTAGTTCACTTTGGAAACTGTTGCTCACCTGATGCTCTGTGATGCCAATGACCATTAAAGCATGAAGACAGATCCTGCTTTGGAAAATCTGGGTGCTGAACTTAAACAGACCCATCCTTTGAAGAGCTCCACTGTGAAAATAACAACTTGGTAGACTTTCACCATCACAGGAAGAACTAATATCTAAACCAAACCATATCCTGAGGAGGGCACTGTAGGGGAAATGCAACACATTTCCCTGGGTTCCCATATTCAGTTTTCAATGCTCCCAAAAGACTGTTGTGCCCACAGTGGGCCAAATACCCATGCACCCATTTCTTCAAGAGGGTTTAGGAAATTGGCTCACATCAGCTCAGGTACCAAAATCTTTCAGGGGGCTTATCCTTAAACTTAATCTTTGCGATCTAAGATATTCCAAACAACTGTTAGTTTAGCTTCCCATCAGAGACCCACTGCAATCCATAGCTCTACTGCGCTGTTTGCTGTTGCAGTATAAATGCCTTCAGCATAGCAGGATTTGTTGTTGTTCTTCCTGATACTGTGGTTTCCCTTCCAAGCATGTCAGGTTTTCCATCCTAGGTACCAATGACTGTTAAAAAAACCCAAGAAGAAGTATCTTATTCTGAAGCAGGTTAAGGGTCTCCTGAGAATTCTGTCCACTGTGTAATCTCTGCTCTGCAGTGCCTGCTCCTTATCTTTCTCAGGTTTTTGTGCTTGGCATGTGGACTGATCCATCCAGCTGGGAGTACTCAGATATGCACCTGTAAGCTTTGTTTGCTATTATGTTTTCTTGTGAATAATATATCATTTTTTCTAAAAAAGCCCAACCAACAACAACATAAAAACAAAGCAAACCACAAACCTAGTAGTCTCAAAAGCACCCAGCTAAAATACAAACCTGTGTTCTGGCCGTTGTTCATACACACAGTTCTTGGTAGATCTTACTTCACACAACTCTCAAGCTGTAATTATGGGACAGATAAAGTATGTAGCATCCCAGCAGAGACCTGCAAGCAGTGTAAAGTTCCCTACACTCCTTTTAGCCATGAGATAACAGTAAGATTATGGTTCTTTCTAGCCCATCGCCATGAAGTGACCTACCCTGAGATACCTCTGCTAGCAGATATCAGGTAGTGCTTGAACAGGACACTTTTGTTTGTGGACTTGTGACTCTCAGCTTTGTCCTGAGAGCACCTCCAGTGTCAGTCCCAAGCAACACAAGCTCTAGAACTGGCTGTAAATGTGTTCCCACAAAGGAGGGGGCAGTAGTTCTCATCAGAGCTGCACCTCCTCATCCTCACTGGCAAAATCTGGCCAAGTACATTTGTCTCTGGGTATAATTCCCTCTGCTTCTGCCTTGTCTTGCATGATTGTACTTAGCTTTGATCAACCGGAACATATTTAAACGGCCTTATCGCTTCTTAGCTCTTGTATTGTTTGATAGAAACAGACATGCTTATCATACTTCTGTTGAAGTTCATAACCAGGAAGATTCATCTCCTGATGGCTTCTTCCTTCCCAGGAAGCCCAGCCCACCTTCCTGCAAAGTCACACAGAAACTTGGAAGCATCTTCCTTCTCCAAATAAGCTTGACTTTTTACTCCAGAAGATTTATTTAGGCTTGTTCCTTCATGTTGCAAATCAGTTATTTGTATGTCAGATTGTGCTATGGTTGTATTGAACCGTGATGTCTGTTTTGTACCTGTATTGAAAGATTGGCACCACAGCAGCATTTGTTTGAACTTGCCTCCAGGCAGCCTGTTATGCTGGAAGATGGTAAAGCTTCAGTCTGGGGCGGTTGGCTTTGATTTGGCTCTGAATTGCTGGCTCATCTCCAATAGTTTAATGGTCTTCCTGCAAAGGTACCAAAGCAAGCAAAAGGGGCAGGGAACAGAGGCTTTATTTACTAGCGGGACTCTGATCTGTGCAGGGACTAAGAGTCTGCAAAATAAGAGCTCACAGACAAGCCAGCCTTAGGCAGTGCTGACCCCAAGCAAGATTTCAGGTCAGACCAGAATAACAATGATTTTGTTACAAAGCAAGCTCCAAATGCAGAGCACAACATAGCTCCTCAGATTACGTATTCATAGTAGGAATCTTCCACAGGAGAGTGCTGGCTGGAGGTCACACCTCACCACAACCACATCAACACATCCACAGCAGCAGAAGTTTGCAGCCTATACTTAGCACTTGCTTTTAAGGCCTTAATAGGACGCTCGGTTTACACAAGGTCATTCAAGGTCTCTGATGCCTCTCCAAAAGAAGGATACACTGTATCACCTGCACAGTGTAAATCTGCTGCAGAAAAGCTACTGCATGTTGTAGGATAGTAGGTTATACAAAGAGTACAGATGCATAGATTCTGTCAACTGTGGCTTAAGACAGATACTGCGCATGGCTTGCAGATACTGTGCATAGCTTATCACCATGCCAAGAAACGTTCTAACCCTGGAGAAGTGAGGTGAGCCCTACTGAAGCTCATGACTAGGACCACTCAATGTATGGTAAATGTGTAACACTGGTGGTATGCCTGATGTCTCTGCTCAGGGACATACAGCTTCTGGGTCACCAAAGATGAGTGCACACACATAAGTGAGTGCAAATGAAAGTCAATATAACAGCAGTGTCCTCGGTCACAGTGCATTAGGTAACTTTCTGAGGGAGGTGAGCTCTTGCTGAGCCCTTGTAGGATTAGCATGTGCTGGCATGTTCATCCAAATTCAGACAGAGTGGGGAACATTATTTTTGTTAAGTAGCCTCCCTTTTGAGAACAGGTCCACGACTTTATTCCCCAGGACAATGAATGACTAATGGCATAACTGATCATCTTCTTGGCTTGCATGTCAGTCCTAACTGGTGTCCCAGAACAAGGGACGTTTTGCAAAGGAAGATGCATCTTCCAAATACCAGCCTTTCAAAAATAATTATTCTTTGGGCATTTTTCATAAAGCTTGCTGTGTCTTGTGACACCATGTTAGAAAGAGAGAATTAATGTTGTGCTGCTCAGTTTTTTTCCCTTTCAGCAAACACGGATTGTTTTTTTGTTGGTTTTCTCCTGACTTGGCAGGTTTATTTCTCATACGTGTTTGTGACTGACTTTAGTACCAGTGAAATAAGCCAGACAGGCAGTCAGCCTTGGGGAGTCACAGTCCCTTGTCCTGCAGAAGGCACAGCAGTAAAGGCAAACCCTTTTCCCCCACAGTCTGTCCCATCTGGACCTGAGTGCTCCCTCCTGAAACAAAAGTACCAATGCCTGGTGTTGGTATGGAGCTGCAAAGAGCAAACATGAAAAGAAAAAAAGAAAAAAAGCGCAAAACCCAAACAACAAAAAAACCAACCAACCAACCAACCAACCAACCAACCAACCAACCAATTAACAAAACAAACCCAAAACTGGATACATTGACCACAATATAAAGCAAGGGAGCAGGCCAGCTTCCACCAGCTCTGCATCCCATCCCCAGCCAGGCTGCATTAGTGACTAATCCTTGAAAAGCCCCAGGTAGGGGTCGATAAGCAAGTGTTGTTCCCCAGGAGTGCAGCAGGGAAATTGAGCCTCTGTGACTCATTCAGCCCTTGGCCTCACTGCTGAGACTGCAGGTTGTGGAGATTTCTTTGATGGAAATGCTTCAGCAGAGCATCGCAAGCCCGAGTTTCTGAAGTGAGGCGTTTAAATGCAGGCTTTGGCCCCCAGGTAAATGGTCTGATTGGAAGCCAAGGGGAGCTGCAGCATCAAATTGCTATTTGTCTCTGCTTCATGCAGGCTGAATGGTGTGCAGCTAATGAAGCAGGACTCACATCAGCAAGGATAAAATCCAACTTAGCAGCAATCATCTCCTCCACAATGCACTCCTGGGGCAGCCTGACCCCATCCATAGGACTGTCCTATTCCAGCACAGCCAGAAGAGGCCACGACACTGGTACCCAGCAGGGATACAGGTCTGTAACTGCAGTCCCTCTCCTGACTCAGCTGGATGCATGGGCCTGTTGGAGATGGAGTTGTGCAGCCAAAATAAATGATGCTCGTGTCAATACAGAAAACTTTCTAGCTGAGTCACGGAGCCCCAGGAGGGAATCAAATTGCTCAGTAATGTTAGAGCTTTGTTGACCTCCATCCTGTTCGCCCTCACACATTGGACTCACATACGGGCAGAGTTCAAGCTGTCCCATGCAGCCTGCACCTGGGAATCCCGACTCTTCAGCTGCAACTTTGAATGACACACTATGATTTTTTAAAAGCTATTGAAGCTACAGGGAAGACATTACCCTACCAGACTACTAACTGCAGACCCTAAATCCATGCAGGCATTTTGCTGTGTTTACAAAGGGTGCCAGATTCAGACAAGTGGGATGCATCACTGTGGCTCCCTGTGACTAGCACTGCAGATGTTTTCTTGTGTTGATCATGTGTGAGTCTTGCAGAGATAACCAAGAAGTGCAGGGCAGGTGTCTGCAAATGAGTTATTCACCTTCCACCAGGGCTCACTTCCTGAACCAGGGAAAGCGAAGATGTTTCGTGCATCTGTTGAACACATATTGTTACAGTGCATGTGTATGTTTGCTTCTATGTACTCATATGTGTAACGCTATCATGTGTTTGCTGTATTCTTGTGCTGCTGCCATGGTATATTAGTGTTTGCATGTGTAATGCTCTATGCACTCAAGCAAATCAACCTCCCTTTGCCTGCTCTGCCTGTGTTTCTCTGGGAGTTCTTCATGCCTTCTCTCATCTCCCTTTCTCCAACCACTGTGACTGAGTGGAGAGCACTGGATAAACAGTTAAACACCCAGCAGTTTGCTGACCTACCAGTCACTGAAAGGGCCCTGCATGGCTTTTTTGTGTTTTCAGCAGTGACTGCCTGCTGTGCAGGCTACAAACTGGAACACCTGGGGCTCAGACGAAATCTCAAACACCAGCCTGGGAAACAGCACAGCATTGGCCTCATCTGCAGACTTGCATTGCAAAGATTTCTGTCAATAATGCATGAAATGGAGAAAGACAACTCAGGTAGGCCTGTGCCTGTCATGTCCTGGGGATGATTAATTGTCCTCCATAAGGAAACACAGACCTGATTCTGATCACACCTGCTGCTGGTGTGAAATCCCACCACAGGTTGTTGGTGCTTTGTGCAAGACTGGAACCAGGTGGTTACAAACTTTCAGGAACCTGAAGCTTTTAGGAGTTATTGCCCATGAGCTAAACCATGGTGTGCTCTCTGCTAGCATAGGCACTTTCAGGTGGAAGGAGACAGTCCTGTGCACAAAACTAGTTGCTGTGGCAAAATCAGCCAAGGGAGAGAACTGAACGTAATAGTACTACTGCCTGACCAAAGGCATTTCTTTTAGAAAGGCACACTGGTTCCAATGCAGAAATCATATGCCAAGAGGAGGTGGAATTCATTTGCTGCTGTAAGGCAGGATTGTCTCTATCCTAGACAGGTATGTGTTCAACCTCTCTGCAGATGCCTTGAGAAATGAAGACTTCACCTCTTTCTCACATAACTTGTCTTAGCACTTCATTATTCCCAGTGATAGAGGTTTCCTACCATCTAATCTGAACCTCCCTTCTACACTAGAACTTCTTGTCCCATCCCCAGTGTCCATAGAGAATTCTTTCCTGAATTGAAGCAGCTTTTTAAACCTTTAAAAGCTATGTTCATGTCTTGGGCTTCTCTTTTCAAGACTAAAAAGCCCTAGTGTCTTTGATCTTTTCTTACATTGTTTTCACTGCTTTTCTCTGGACAGCTGCCAAAAGGTCTGTCTGTCTCCTGAAATACTGCACACACCTTGGATCTGGAAGTCCAGGTTTCTGGACCATTGCATCTGTTTCACATTCAGGTCACGTTCACAGCAGTTCTGGTTTGCAGAAATGACTGGTAGAGGTGAGCAGAGAAATATCCTGTGAGAAATCCTGAGTCCGTGGCACCTGGGTGCTTTTCTCCTCCTGGTATGAGAGCTCAACAGATGGGAACTATTCATGAGGTGCACTGCCAGTTCTCAAGCATGTGGAACTGCTCTGACTGCTGCTCAATTTCATTCCCTATTCACCATCGTGGTGAGGGCAATCTCAGCACACTCAGCATCCTGTCTGGCAGGTCTCCAACCTCTCCAACACATGGAGGGGCACTGCCCTTCTGCATCCCCAGGTGCCTGCATGACAGAGCCACTCATGGCCCATGGCCTCAGGAGGCTTTGAAACTGAATGCCAAGCTGGCTCTCAGACAGTAAACTCAGATGAGGGTGAACACCCATTATCCAGTGGGTATTCTGAAATACTTGCCTGGTCTGGGGAAGGGATCTGAGATGCCACAATGAGAACTAGGGATGGATGTGATTTTCCAGGGATGCACACTCATGGTTTCTTGCAATACCGATTTTCATACAACAGCCTCAGCAGAAAAATACAGAAGCCACAAAATCTTTGTGAAATACAAAGAAGTGCTGTCTGTGCTGTTTTATTTTGAAGTGTGAAGGATGAGAAAAGCTCCCAAATCCAGCCAGACCAGAAAAGGCACAGTAATGATACAGCCCTGCACTTCTCTGGTGCATTGCTCACCCATTTGGGATGCATCCTCTCCATGGGAGTGGGGTGACCTTGCTATGGCATGTCTGGGAACTCCTGCCCACTCACTAGCAGGTGCTTCAAAGAGGTGTTTCAACAGGAGGAAACCAGCTTCCCTGGGACAGCAAAATCAGTACTTTTGAACTGCATCAGTAAAGTGTCTCTTTCTTTCTTTCTTTCTTTCTTTCTTTCTTTCTTTCTTTCTTTCTTTCTTTCTTTCTTTCTTTCTTTCTTTC
>JANHGL010021424.1:60815-70987 GCA_024611195.1 Ceyx melanurus
TAACCTCACTACCTGTCAGTGTCACTGTGAAATATAAATGTGGTTCACATTCCTAAGTAGCAGGAAGTATAGGACTGTAAAGCCGATGTTTCTGGAGGAGGGGAAAGCCTGTTAAACCAAATGCCAGGCGCTCCAACCTAAAGAAAGGTAATCTTCTGATAAAGTTTTTTTTAATCATGGAACTCTGAGTACAGGAATATATAGTCTTACATAGTCTTCATGTTGATAAAAGCAAGGGTGGAATAGAACAAAGTGGTAAGATCCTGTTACTACAGGGTGTTTCCAGCTGAGTCTCTGATTGCTTGGGATGGATCCTACAAAGAGGAGGCAGATGTGGGACCCTGGTGCAATGCTGCATTTCTCTAAACTATGCTGCAGAGTACCTCACATTCATAAGATCCTGTTGGGTTCTTTCTCTTTCTGCAAACTTTTCTGATAGGAGAGCTATATTTTGCAACATGCTGAACTCCACAAACAAGTTAGGAATCTATTTTAGACTCCAAATTGATGTATCCAACTGGAAAGGAAATTAGCATGAATTAATCAGAGGGAAGATGAAAGACTTCAGTAAGCAGTGTTATGAGCAGCACCCTTTAGTAAAGCTCCACAATACATTCTCCTCGTATCGTCAGATATAGCATGCAATGAATGCTAGATCTGAGCAGATCACTGACTGGGGCTGACAGAATGGTACTGGTGCTTAACTACCATCTCCTTTGATTATAAAAATGGTGTGCTTCGGTTGCCAGAGGCAGTTTGTACCCTGATACCTTCCTCTAGTCATCCTCTCCTGCATGGCTCCGTTTGGCTCTGCAGCCTCTCACACTACTTACCTCATATAAACAAGCCCCTGTTCAGCTCAGCTGATAAAGAGACTAACAAACAACCTGATAAGTAATAGCTTAGCTAGCAAACAATTCATCACATCAACAAAAGTGTTTAAGAAGGAGAAAAGGGAGGCAGCCAGAAAGCTGAAACTCGAGAGCTTAGCCGCTGAGAGCTGTTAGCAAGGCAACATGAGCAATTTGCAAGGGTACGTGTGTCTCCTCTCTATCCTATTATGCAGCGCAGGCATTGGACTCTCAGTTTCCCAGAGTTTCAGGTCTTATTGGTAGCCTGTGTCATGTCAGAACTCTGATTTATAGCTTTTTTTCAGCATCCTAGAAGGTCACAAGGATACACCTGCTGAGTTAAAGGAGTTTGGGGCAGTTAATTAGAGCAGAGCTCAGTGCCCTATAACCCTGCCCTCAACTCACCCTGTCATTTCTAGAAGATGGATAAATTTTGTGCTATACCCAGGTCCTCCAGGACAGCAGCTGATTTTAATGAGAGATTAAGTACCTTTACCCCTGTAGATTTAAAGGAATCACCTGGCTCCTCAGCAATGCCCTCCTTTGCCTCTTCTTCCTCTTCCTCTTTAATTGCTCTTTTCTATCTCTCAGACCAATCAACTCCCTTCAGTTTTCTGATACACATTATATATTTCTTGTTATTTGGATTTATGCTGTTAACTCTTCGCTGTTTGAATTCCCTCTTGGCCCTCGTTTCCATCATAAATGTGATAAGTTACAACATCTGTTCTGCCAGAGCTGGACTTCCATTCTCAAAAGATTGTTATTTTGCTTTAAAAATCCCCAAAGTCCTGCAAGTCACGGTTCTTGGTTCTTCTACCTCTATTTTTATGGAAGCACTATGAGTCACTTCTAAGGCAACAAGAATGCAAAGAAATTGCAGCAGCTTTCTGCAGTTTGATGTGCACATTTTGAAAACTTGTGTCAAATTTGCAATTAATTCGGGTGAGAAAACACACAGTTTCAGTCAGAAAGAAGCTGTTCTAGAAGCACTAAAATTGCAGTTTGACATTTTCCACATGAAAACTGGATTTTATATTTATTTACAGAAATTGCATTAGAAAATGTTGGGAAGCTCTAAAAAGAAACAAGAGGAATTATTTAAGCCAACCTTTCTTTTTGCCTTTTAAATTCACACAGAGTTTTACTTCTGGGTCAAAACATTTTCTCAACTGTATTGTTAAAGCAAGCTTAAACAAGGAAAAAAAAAAATTGTTGTGTCTGTCCAAGGCCAGTTCTGAGCCTAGATTCTCTTAAGCAATTATATATTTGCTGGCAAGGATTTTGTGCATTAACCAGCAGCACAACCTCACTGTGTGAGGTGCTAGAGGACTTCTGTATGCTGGGAAACACCTCAAGGAATGAAGCAGGATGGAGTGAAAAACATTGTCTTCAAGGGTTCCCAGATGCTGTAGAAAAGGTGAGGTGGGCAGACATCTCCCTTCACTTCACAGAGGTGGAAGGCAGCAAAAAGCATGGTCTTTTGACTGTCTGCCACCAGCACAGGAGGCAACCTGTCTGACTCAGGTCTTGGAAAATTGTGTTACCATCATGCACTGGCTAAGAGTGAAGAAAGAAATCTGAAGATCATGCCAGGAGAGCTGGTCCCAGTGCATGCCAGTGTCCTAGTGAGGTGGACATAAGTGGTATGTCGTCCCTCTTTGACTTGTGTGCAGCTCCTGAACATGTGGGGCTGGCCCAACTGCTATTGACCACTACATATCCAGTGGCAAAACTCAGAAGTTGTCTTCAGGGAAACTCAAGGCCATGAAAGGCACTTGACTGGCAGCCATTGAGCCCAGTATTTCTTTTTTTCTGCCTAGCAAATAATCGTCAAGTTTTGCACCAGCTCTCTGACTTTTATAGCACAGTTCAGTTCTGCTAGTAAGGACTATCTAGGGCAGCTGGAGAGTCAGAAGGTGACCTGGGTTCAGTATCTTGGCTTCCCACCACAGAGGTCATCCCAAAGAGCGGGGAAATGGTTGTGTAAGAACCTAGGGGAAGTTCAGTAATTTTAAGAGGTTTTCCGTTCCAGAATGGAACAAAAGCCAGGGAGATTTAACCGTCTTCTTGAAGGAAAACAGCAGGGGAAAAAGAAAAGAAGCGGGGATGACTCAAAAAGTTCTGCTTCAGTTTCTGCTTTTTTCATTTTTCATTTCATTTTACAATACATTTCCCTTTTTGAAACAGGGGAAGAAGTGATCTTGAAACACTGCACACCAGAAAGAGCCAAATGAAGCATTTCAATCTTATCAAAGCGCTCATTCTCTTTTTTACTTTTTTCTTCTTTTTTTTCTTTTTTTTTTCTTTTTTTTTTTTTCTTCCTCAAAACGAGTTTTGTCCCAAAGGCAACACTTTTAAATGAAACACTTTGCTTTGGATAAATTGACCTTTTCCACTGGAATATTGTTTCAGCAGAAAGAGGTTGCATAGTTTGGGAGGAAGTCTGTCATGCAGTCAGTGCCCACAACACTGAGAGGGAGGCTCAAATACCTCTACAATCTCTTCCCACTGGATGGGAATCACCTGAAACAGGACCGTAAGACTACAGTGAGTCAAATAAAAAATCCCTCTAATTGTTTTGTCACAGTTCTACAAATTCCTCGAGGGTGTGTATCAAGCCAGGACCAACATATCATGATTTTTCCTGAAAACCATCTTCAACCTTGAAACAAAGCATCACTTCAGTATTAAGCAGTTTTTGATTAATTATCCCCCTGTGAAATAATCCAGGTGTTTTTTTGTAACACTTAAAAAGTGTCACCACCCACAACATCCTGCAGTGAGAAGTTACACAGGTTAATGTTCACATATGAAGAGCCAAATCCCTTTGCTGCACTTGAATCTGATTCCTCCTAGTTTTATGTGCTGCTGCCTCAGAAAAGGCTGAAAAGCATCCATCCGCAGTCATCTTTTCCATGCTATTTTAGACTCACCAGACTGTCATCCCTACTGTCCTTCATCATTACCCAGGCTTTACACAGACTGGAGTCCTAATCTGCTAGTCCATGCAGGTCTGCTTCCACTTCTCTCTCTTTCTCACACACACACACACACACACACACACACACACACACACACACACACACACACACACATACACACACACAAAATAAAAAATTCCACAACAAAACACAAACCAAAAGATAAAAAGCAGCTGTTCTGTATCTCAGTACCTCTGATCCTGATGGTACTTTTCCTTTCCTTCCTTATTTAAGAGGATGCATGTCTCTGAGAACCTCTTACACAATGCAGAAATTGCCTCCATTCTGAGTTGAAGTAAGTGACTTTTTCTTTTTGAATGAATGAATGAAACCTCCTCTTTTTCTTCTAAAAATACACCTCAGGCTGATGGGGGTAGTTCTGATACTTTATTTTGCCAAATAGCTTCAATCTCAAAAGACACTGAAAAATATATCAGAAGGGTTGCAGTGTCTCAGTTTTGCATTTTCTAAGTGATACCTTTGGATTTTCCTTCAAAGAGTGTTTCACTTAAATTTAGAATGGGAAGCAAATGACTTCCTAGTTTATTATGGACAACATAAATCTCTTTACCATAGAGAAACAGTAGTATTTTACAGCATTTGAGGGCATTTATCAGGCTAGAGGAGAGGATCTGTAGTCTGGGAATGAAGAAGTAGCCAACATGATATAATTTGTCAGCTAGTTTAAAACTGGCCAAACTATCTGCACTGAAGTTCTCTCTTTTAAAAAAAAAAAACACAACAACAAAAAAACAACCCCATGCCCCCAATCTCAGTCCAAGAGGCTAAAATCACCACATACATCCCATATACTGCAGCATTCAGATGGACTCCTGGTTGGAAATTTTTGCTCTTAGGAGTAATAGGGCTGTGATTACAGGTTCTTCAAAGAGTGCCCAACAGTCTGTTGTCTCTCCTTAAAAAATCAGAGTACAAAACTGAGTCTACCCTGTTCGGGATAGTTCTTTGGAGGATTAAATCCTCAGACTCCAGCAAGCTTCCAGCTGACGCACAGGCAGCAGAGTGAGGAGGTGAAGAGGGTGGGAAGAGGGGAGTGATTCTTGTTGCCAGCACTCCTGAGCCACTATTTAAATCATCTAGTGCTGAATAAATCATGGTGTAATTTAGCTGCATAGCATTTCATGCTCAATTAGTGCCACTTTAGAGGAGACTGCTCTCTATGGAGGGTGAAGCTTGGGAATTTCACTCTGCGCTTGGGGGGGTAATGTATCTCTTAAAGATAAAGGGGTAACCATGGCAACAACAAAACGCTGAGAGAAGCAGGGAGGAAAGAAGCGGCTTCAAAGGAGGAAAAGGTAGATAATAGACAGGCCACCAGTAGGTCTTATTTGAGAAGCAGATATATCTACTGAAGAAATGGTGCTTCTGGTTGATGCACTGAGTGTTTCTGTAGGAACTCACCAGTTTGCTAATGGTGGTCTACCTTGGGAACATGGTGACCCCTGGACAAAGCAATCCCAAGAGGTTGGGTTGACAAGTGAGAGAATGCAAAGGAAAGACAGGAAGCCCTACTGCCAACACATCCCACAGAATAAACTTTGTAGGAAAAGCAGAGTGGGATGGTGGTTACACTGGAGCTTGAAGAACATTACTGAAGGTAGGTACATGGAGGTGCACCATCTAGCTGTGGCCTCCTAGCCATCATACTCACCACAATGTGTGGACATCAGTGCAAGAGGTCCAGGATCCCTGTGGAACTGTCTTCCTTCTGCTCTTTCATCTCTCTCAGCACTGGTATCTGAACAGGTGAGGTGAGAGCCATCCAGGAATGCACCCATAGCAGGAGGACACAGTAGCTTGGGGTTGAACATAACAAGGAGCCTCCTTCACACACTGTGGAACAAGACCCCTTGAGTTCCCAGGGATGCACAGAGCACCCAAAAACACTCTCCAAAGAACAGCAACACAGTGAGAGAGTGACAGCAGTTCTGGGACAGTCCTGACTTGGCACAGCTCTGAGACAGGACATATTCCTTTGACCTTGGAGGCTCACTGAATATGTCTTGAGCAACCATGTCCTCACCCTGTGACTAAGGAGACAATTCCCCAGGCTAACACATCTGTGACAGAAAGCGTTTCCTGATGTTCAGACACAATTCTTGCTCAATTTCATTCCCTTCCTCACAATGAAACCACCAGGGGACCCTTAATAACCTTCCCCTCCTCCCAAGTTCTTGAAGGCAGTACAGTCTCCCTTTTACTCCTCCTTCAGGGTCTTTCCCTGCAGACTTTTCATCACTCCTGACCCTTTCTGAAGTGCCTTCATATTTCCAGCAACTTTACAGTGTCCAGGAAGTCACACAGGCACTGTTCTCAAGAGAGAGGCCTAATCCAAAATGGTCCTCTCTCCATATGTCTCCTTGCACAAGACCTGTGTGCAATCAGGAGCACATTCAGTCAGCTCCCTTACAGAGTGAAATGGTAGAGTCAAGCCTACCTGCTGTCTTGGCATTTGTTGTTAATCTTAAGTAAAAGCAGCAAAATCAACCTTCTGCCTTCCTGCTCCACCTTGTCTTCTTTCTGGAGTCCCAGTCCCTAGGGTGTGCTACTTTTACCTCCCACAGCATTTGAGACCCTTCTGCAATTTTAAGTGAAGGTGCATTTACCTGTAGTTTGGGCCAACAAGGGAGCTGCATTAATTGCACCTGATATCAGATTGTTTCAACTCAAGAGAAGATGAGGCTGTGCTTTTGAAAGGGATGATAGACTGAAAAGAAATTTAACAAGTACAGAGCAGAATAAAGCTTGCCTAAAAGGGAGTACAGCATAAGTTTCCTTCTTTAACAGGCTCCTGCAGGTCTGGGAATGAAATAGGAGCTGTCCTATAGAGATCTTAATTACAGGTGTGGAAAATGCACGGGGAGCAACAGACTGTGCTTTGAAATGACAGACAGCAGTGTGGTGTAAATTCGGACTCCGGAATAGCAAACATGAGAAAACCACAGTATCTAGATAGGACAAAAGGAGAACACCTATCTCAAGTAATGCTGTAAAGTGGATATCATAAACCACTCAGTGTATATACCAGCAGTTGTGGAATGAAAAGGAATGAGATACAGCATAAGGTATTTAAACATCCTCTTCCAGCCAACTAATTCTGGGAAAAAAACTACAGGTCATCTGTCATGACCTCCTTTACAGCACAGCCTTCTTGTGTGGAATAGGAAGTTGCATCTGGTTTCCACTGAACAGCATCCAGCAACATGTATTTGACTGGAGCATCTTACAGAAAATCATCCTTTGCTTTAAAGATGTGAAGAAATCACCACATCCCAGAAGTTACCACATCCCTGGGATTTTGACTGAATGTCTGGTCACATTTTCTTCTGCAAATCTGGGCCTTAAATCTTACTGGAATTTGTCTGACCTTACTTTCCAGCTGCTGTCTCTTTTGTTCCTTTCCCCTTGTGATTGAAGAGCCTTTCGCACCTTATATTTTCTTCCTGGGAAGGTACTTACACACTGCAATCAGTTAAATCTCAATCTTCTTTTTGATGAGCTAAACAGATCAAGATTTTTCAGTCTCTCATTTCAGGATTGTTTTTTCCAGTTCCACAGTCATTCTGGCAGCTCTTGCACTGTCTCCACGTGTTCAACATCCAACATCTCATTTTCCTGTCCTCATCTTCCTCCCTTAGAGTTGTGCTCTTGTCTTGAGATGTGGAAAATTAGTCTTTCTGAAGCATTGAGTGTCCACATATGTGTGTGCTTCCCCAGTCAGGACTGTGCTCTAAAAGATAACATAAATGAAATAAAAACTACAATTGCTGGTATTGAGCTACCTCCAATTTTCAAATGCGGTGATCTTACGGATCACTTCATGCTTACTTACCTATCCCTCTTACTGACAGAGTAATACCTCCACTGATGTAATACCTCCAGAGTTAGGAAAGGCAACATCTCTCATTCTAAGCACTTGTCTGAAGCTTCCTTGGAGGAGCATGACATCCTGAAAGGAGCACTGAGCTGTGGAGTCATAGCTGCTGATCTGTACAACCTGTTGCATGTGCATGTAGTACCCCTCATTGGGCAAACTAGAGGCTTTCAGAGGACTATGGCATGGGTTTTACCCAACAATTGCTTTCCCTCAATATACCACAGCATTCACATCAGGTTTCTTGCCTGGGCTCCTCCTCCAAACCCCTTTCCCATCAACATTCCCTCTCCTCTGGCCTGTTGACAATTTATCCCTTGACCTTGATATCAAAAGGCAAACATATTTTCAGGGTCATCACTTGCTCTAAAAATTCTTCCTCTTGGCTCTTTCTAGGGAGTTGAGCTGTTTAGTATCATCCTGGGATGTTATTAATGTGTTGTTTACTCCCCCCTCTCTTGTCATTAATAAAGATGTTAAACTAAACCAGGTCTCACATCCATCCTTGTGGCACCTTCTGGACACTTCCATACCCACACACTGTAGTTTATCATGGCTCTGTGTTTACACACCTTAAGCCAATTTTCTGTCAAGTGTCCCAGCTTGTATCCACTCCAATTGGAATTCATTTGCCAGGTACAATTTTGCAAGGCACTGTATCAAACATTTTATTAAAGGTGGCCTCTAGATACTTGTATTTTTCTTCTCTTAATATAAATGGCTCCATCTAAAGAGATAACAAAGAGGTTGGAAAACACATTTAGAAGAAGACAGGGCTACATTTAATATACAGGCAGCAGTTATCAAAACAGTTGTTTAAGTTCAGGAGTGTAAGGAATGTTAATTAAAATTGTCCATGCTCTTTGCAGCCAGGTGTTTGATTCTGATCATTTTTACCTGATGTGAATAGTGGGTTTTTGGTTTTGTCCAAAATGCAAATGCTATTTTTTTAAGAATTTGCCACATCACACATCTGATAGAAGATGTTTCAAAAGTGCTCGGCAACACTGAGCACAGGTTTATTTCCTGGAAACCCCCAATTTCCCAAAAACTCTCATTTGAGGTGACTGACATCACTTACAAATTTGGACCAAATCTAGCAAAGAGGTCATGGGAGTGGATGTCTGTCCAAGGAGTGTATGTCTGTCCAGGGCAGTGTTACATCCTGGCTGTTTTGGAGGTGAAATGATTGATTTCTAGGTCAGACCACCTATGTGACCAGTGGGAGAAAGCCAATTAATGGACTTGACATATGGATGGGCTTGAGACATCTCTGTCTCCCCATGCCTTTCATCTAGGAGCAGGGAGCCCTGATTCTCCCCACGGAGATAGTCCAGATTGTGAGGGCTGGTTCCCACATCAACTATCTTGTTGCTGCTGGGCGTGGCTGGCAGTTTTTACAGTCTGCTGACCTGTGAGGGGTTTTCCAAATCTGGGCCACCTTCTCCTAGCTGCATGGAATGCCGTTCTTTGGGGAATATGAGCAGAAGAGGGACTAGTACCAGGACAAGCCTTGATGTGCTGCAGACAGCATCTACAGTCAATAAGCATCATGGTGGTCAAAGAGGTATCACATTCCCATTGCCCTACTTCATCTTTTCCTCCTCCTTCTAGAGAGGCTCTCCATTACAAAAATGCACAAATGTTGCCATCTGGGGAGGTTTACACGTGGCTGGCCAGATATTCACTCCCGTGCACGGGAGAAGCACTGAGATCGGATATTTGTGGGGTTTTTTTCCTCTTTTTCTATTTATCTAACAGGGTACAGGCTTTTTCTACTCAGGGATTAGCCTGCAGCAGCAGCAACCATCCGAGGGTCCGGTCAGGTACATCTGAGGGGGTTAATTGTTCTGGGGAGGTTTACACGTGGCTGGCTGGATATTCACTCCTGTGCACAGAAGAAGCAGCCTCCTCCCTGCCTGCACTGCTGGCACACTGGGAAGGAGTTAAAAAAAAAAAAAAAAAAAAAAAAGGCAGCCCATCCGGTTAAACGTGCTGCTGACTGGTCAGTATGGTATCTACTTGACAAAAGAAGACCATGATACTGTCTGTCTTCATTCAAAGTCAATGTGGGAATTCAGACACATGTTGCTTGAAAGTATGTGGGGGTGCAGATGACAGGTTGCAGAGAGTGCCACAGCCTGTTGCTGACCTCAGAGGACAACTCCCATGGCTGTGTGCGGTGTGAGCAGGTAGATTATCTGCTCAGTCGAGCAACCCAGCTTGAGGATGAGGTTTTGAGGCTTCAAGTTGAAGTGAAAGGACTCTAGAGTATCAGGGAGAGTGAAACTGAGATTGACCGCTGGAGACATTCTCTGAGCTCCACTCAGCAGACAGATAACACCCAGGATCAGGGGGGCCCTGTGCCTTGCCTCTTTCATACAAATAACAGAACCCCAAGTAAAGGGGGTGAGTGGAGGCAAGTTCATGGGCATGGTAGAA
>JANHGL010021424.1:71087-84094 GCA_024611195.1 Ceyx melanurus
AGTGAGGGTGACAGAGCTCTGGAACAGGCTGCCCGGGGAGGTTGTGGAGTCTCCATCTCTGGAGACACTTAAGACCCTTCTGGATGTGTTCCTGGGTGACTTAGTCTAGGTGATCCTGCTCGGGCAGGGGGGTTGGACTAGATGATCTTTCTAGGTCCCTTCCAACCCCTAACATTCTGTGATTCTGTGAAATCAGGCAGAATGGCCCATCTCCCCTCATTCATGTGTATGTGTGCAATCATTTTTCTCCTCTGTCAGAAGGCAAAGCCAGCTTGAGAAGAAGCCATTAATCTGAGCCATGCCTCATGCTCCTTTTCTGCTATGCAGGACTCTGAGGACATGCTGGAATGAGCCATTCTGCTTTGCTAATGCCTCCTAATCTTCCCCTCTACCCTGATAGTCTCCAGCAAACTCTCATTGAGCTCTGGGGCTATATGTCTTCATGGCTGCTCACCAGGGGCAGTATTAGGAAAGGGCTCTTAAATGGCTTGACATTCATGACTTCCCAAAGGAATGGAGTCGCTGACAGATCTCTCCATTTGGAATATGAAATCTATTTGTTCAGATGCATAATGACCGATTTGTCTTCTCAGAGGAGCTGCTGCTGAGTCCTGGGACAGCTAGTTACAGTGCTACAGGCCAGCAGCTGCATGCTGAAACCACAGCAAGGCCAGCCCTAAGTGACACTGATTAGAAGAGGTGGTAAAAAAAATGGCCCTGGGGAGCAGAAGAATGTGAGGAATTACAGGCCTTGTCTGGGGGTGGAGAAGTTCTAGAGAAAGCAAGAGAGAGAGAGAGACAAGGCATGCAAGCAATACAATGTGCTGGAGCACACTGAATCTAGGGCGAAAAAAAGCAGCAGTCCTCAGAGGAGGTGTTTGGCCACGGTGCTATTTCCCGTAAGGACCTTTGACTGCAGCCACATTTTCTAATTTCAACAGCATTTGGGCACTGATCGTACACTACACCAATACTGACTTCAAGTGGCAATGGGCACTGCTGGCTCTGTCATTGCTGGTCTCACTGGGGAGAGCAAGGTGGAACAGAAAATCTGCACACTGTACCGCCAGGAGCACAGCGCTCCAACACCTCAGGCTTTGTCAGGCAAGGTGGATGTGAGGCACTCCCAACCCTTCCTGTGTCATCCCGTTGAAAGCCTTGAGCAGCAGCAAGGCAATGAAGGAAACTCTGGGGGCAAGGAAAGGGCAGAAAGCCCTGCTAGGAAAGGAGGTAAGAGATACCAGAAGGGACTGAGGAGGAAGAGAAGTACTTGGGGTGATCCAGTCAAGAGTAAAAGGAGGACACACAAAGAGCAGATGTCAGAAAAGGTTCATGTGAAACAGGAGACACTTTTCTGAGCCCTGGAGAAACAATCTAGAAACAGGACTTCTTTTGTGAGTGACCTGCATGAAGTCAGCATTGCGACTGCTCTGTAGTAACAGTGTTCGGAACTGCTGGCAGGATGAAGACTTTGTTTCCTGACAGATAAGAGACAAAGATGTCTACGGCGACGAAAGCTTCCTCCCAGCATTTGCCAAAAGGCTCAGATATGTCTTAGGACCCCCCATCACCTGGCACCCTTCTGCCTCAGCTGAATCGAGGAACTGACCGCTCCCACCAAGACATGGGACTTTCACTTCAAGAGGAATCCCAAAGTTTTAGTGCCTGCTTGTGTTTCCCAATAAGTTGTTGGAACTTTTTTATTTTTATTTTTTCCACAGAATGATAATTAAACAAACAAACAAAATCAGAAACAACAGAAAATTTGGACAGAAACACAATGTTTGATGCTGTGAGAAGGTCCAAATCCAGACTTGTGTGGTGTAGGAAAATGCTGACTGCCAAATCCTTGGCTTGGCATCATCAGGTCAGAAGAGAAAAAGGTATCTCAGGACAGCACTGTACCTGCTACTTCAATGCTAAAGTATCTGTATTTGGTCTGCCTCCCATCTTCCACCATGGATGAATTAATTTTCAAAGCAGAAAACATCTGGAGATGCCTGGGCTTGTCTTGTGCTGGTGGGAAGGCTTCCCAGGCACACAGAACCTTGACAACCCCAAGTGCTCCCCAGCCCTTCTGCCTGCTAAATCAGAAACATGTTAATAGAATCTGAAGGACATGAAGACCCACCTCTCTGCTCTTCTGTGTTCCATTAACAAGCCAATAGGTTATGTTGGACTTGTGGGGCTCTTTCTTGGCAGCACTGATTAAAGTATTGTTTGCCTCTGTAATTGCAAACAACACTGAGTAGGTGCCCAATGAGCTCAGGGCCATCTTTTATACTGGGATTTCTCTGTTTGCATTGAGTTATCAGTGTACCATAAACTTCTGGGTGTGTGAGGCAGGGCAATATGCCAGCTGGAGACCAGAGTGGGAAATACCAGGCTCCATGAGGCTCTCAGCAGACAAACCCATGTCTAGCACTTCCTCTGGCTTCTGTGGCTATGTGGTCTGGTAGAAACTTAACAGTGACTTTCCTATAACTCACTGAAGCATAGTCGGATGTGCAGCCATGAGGGTATGGAGCTGGAGGTGCTGAACAGGTGCTTGCTCTGGAATAGAGGGATGGGAACAGGATCTCTGCTCCAGCCTAACTTCGACTCACAGACACATACATTCCAAGCAGAGCCATGATGACTGCAATGCAGCTTAGCTTGGTCTATACAGGTAGAGGTGTGTGTGAAATGCTTTGTATTATATTCACCCTAGGCTGAAACCACTTGCATTGACTCTTACCAAGGCTCAGCTGATACATGGGAAGTTGGTACCTGGCAATCAGCCACCTGCAAATCTGAGTCCCCAAATGGAGTTTGGTCTAGGTCTCATCTGAGGCCCAGAAAACTGGGAGAGGCATGGAAGTGTTTTTTTTCAACCTTAAGGAGAAATATCACACCGAATACATTCACAGAAGCATCAAGGACCTTGGAAATGGAGCAGTTCCTGCCCATGTGGATGGATGAGAATGCAGACTTGTGGTGTATGGAGCAGCCCTGTGAGTGACACAGTTCTCACTGTTCTCCAGGTTCTGGTGCCCTATCTCCCTGTGTGTGTAAAAGCATGAGTGTCCCCACAGACAGGCTTCCTCCTCTGATAGCAACTCCCAGAAAAAGCAAAGTCACTCAGCATCATCCTCCTCCCCCAAACGAAACAAACCTGACCAAACATGGCATTCTTTAGCAGGTTTTTCCCCTTTGCAAGAGAGTGAGAATACAAACAACATGTTAGGCAGATGTAAGCTAATGAGCGGGAAGGTGCCCAGGGTACAGCATCCATCTGGAGTCACATGAGAAGATCTGTGCAACTATGATAAACCCTGGGTGTGGGCATTTAGTGAGCAGTCTGTGAAATGCAACTCCAAGGCATATCAAAACCAAGTGATCCTGCTATGCCTTACACACAACATCTCCATGCCTCATTGCAGGAGGAATTTGTTTCCTCCCTAGTGGTCTCTTGCAGGGTGTTAAAATGTCATAATCTCAGTTTGGCTGGAGTCAGTTTATTCTGGTGTAGTTTGCTTGGATAGGGAGGTTTAGGGGCTATGCTATTTTTATTTTTGTTTCTCCCTGCAGTTCCCAACACTGCAACTATTGTGTCTTTTTGGCAAGCCATGACCTGAGCCCTTGTGTCAGAGTTAAGCCATCCTTGGGCCTTGTCTTCCTTGAAGGCTCCCCTGAAGTAGATGGTCTGGCTCTGCTGCATTCCCACTTTTGTCCTGACAGCTTCAGACCTGGCTGTCATTCCCACCCAAAGCTACATTGTCTCTCTCAAGGGTAATCATTTTGAGACAAGTGCTGGGTTTTGTACTCAGAGCTTGGAGATTTTTCATTGGGTCCTTCATGTGACTATGGGAAGAGAAAGGAGGATAAACAGATGGCTCCCTCAGAGTCCTGTTACATGGCTCAGGTCAGCCTGGAGTCCCCCCCTGTAACTGGGTCTTCCCAGCCATGTCCCTGCTGAAGGCATGTCACTCATAAACAGTCTTAGCTTCTCTAGAGATTCTCTGTGTTACTGCCACCAGACTGACCAGGACATGTCCCACTAGTTTGGTGTCACTCTTCACTCAAGGGTGTCCTCTGGGTGGGAGAGCATTGGTCTCTTCATCCTCGCCAAGGGAAAGCTGTAAAGGGTTGTGATGCCAGGAGTAGAGCATGATCAAAAGCCTGATGGGATCTGCTATGTCCTTATGTGCTGGAGTACTGCGCTGCCCCGTAACTCAGTCCCAACTGAGGGACAGAGTAGCTGTGGGATCTAAGAGGGGGTGCTTGGTGGATGTGAGGACCTCCTGCCTATGCTTCAGATTTCTCCATAAACAGATTACCCCAATGACCCTCAGCTATAAAATCATCACAACCTTTTTTCCCTCAGCTTGTTAAAAAGCAGATGCCATGGTGGTACAGAAACCTTGCCTTCACTGCAAGCATGCGCTAATGCATTCATTTGTCTCTCTTCCTCTATTGCTGTTCATCTGGACACTTTCAGATGCTTAAGAGCACCAGCACTCCAGCGCCACCTTGAAGTGCTTGGCACTGCTCCTGCACAGGCACAGTTTGTCTTGCAGACCTGTCTCCATGTTGTGCATTTGACCCAACAACATTTACTGCTCAAGAAGCAGAACTGAGCTGTCAAATAGATGCCTGGCTTCTTTACTGCTGGTTTCTAGCAGTGAAAGTCTGTAGTAAACTTTATACAAACTTACAGGTGACAGCTTCAGAGCAGAGGGCTGTATTTGCTATATCTGTTATGTCCCCTCTTTGATTTGGGATTTTTTTTCCCTTTTAAATGTGGTAAAAGGGGCATCTGCATGGAATTTGCCTCTTTTTTTTCCTTGGCTGCTCTTTGACAGCTTCTGTCACTTTACTCCATGTGCAGGGTGACTTGTCATGAGGAAGACACAGTACCACAGGGGAGGGTCTGATGGAGGACCAGTGTGACTGAAGTGAGCTGGGCATCTGCTGCAAGCCAGACACTGGATCATTTCTGCTCCCTTGCAGAGACAAGGGAGATTGTATACAACATAGGCTCTCCTGTAGGATCTCCTGCAGACCGTAAAAGCAAAAGTGTTGTGTGTATTACAGAATGGTGACAAATCCTATCTTTTGTCTCTGCAGTCACTGGAGAGTGCTGAGTTCAGGGCTCTGTTTTGCAGCTAACCGATGCTAATACCAGGTGGAGGGGGCAGCACGGTGCCATCTGGGATAGGGATCCCTGAAGATGCTTTTGCTCCCCAAAATTGAACTTTATGTATGTTCCCTGCCACCAAGAAGCCCCAAACTGTGTTCCCATGCACAAGAAATCATTATTAGCGGCTCAGTGTCATTTTTCCCACACCTCTTCTGCAGGTCACACCACTGCTGCACGGTCATGCCTCCATGCCTATCAGGGCCCCTGCCTTTTTTGTATCTCCCTGGCTACACAGGGGTCAAAAACCCTTCTGCGTCTGTTCATCTAGTTGCTCAACATGATGACGTTTAAAGGAAGATCATAACTAATCATCCTCATCCAGGTGTTTCTCAAGCACCCTCCTCAGCTCTCAAAGCTGCACAAGGCTGTTGATGGATGCATGCAATACATGGACATGCAAGGGATTTGCCAGATGAAGTCATTTGTATTTTAAGACACCACTCCAATGATTCCCGGAGCAGAAGAACTTGGGTCCCCACAGTCACCTAGACCCAAAAAGAGCCTCCAAGGATGAAGTTTATGTGCAGTCCAAATGCTTGCATCTCCATGCAGAGAAACCTCCACAAGCTCTGGGAGAACAATTTACTGAAGGGGGCTGCTTTTCACCTCCAGAAAGAAATACCAGAGCACAAATTGCCCTTCTGCTTCCCCTGTGGGCAATGGGAGATCAATCAGACAGAGACAGGAGCATGTGTAAGAAAGCTTGGGTGTGATTTTCATCTTGTTTTTGGTGCTTTCCTCACAGTGCTCTTTGATGTCTTACCTGCTTTTGTTCTCCAGGATCCACGTGCTGTTGGGGCTCCTTTTGTTCTCTTAGTGCTTGTTCTTCTCCTCCCCCTCTGGACTTACCATGGCAAATGGATTTTGACTGCCTTTACCCAGAGATCAAGCGCTGCTCGCTCTCATTAGATGCAGTATTTGTTGTACCAGGACTCGAATGACCCCAGTGCAGAGAACTACAGAAGAATCCCTTTAAATGCTATACAGAAGACAAATATTTGCTGGTACAGAATACTTTGGGTGATGTTATAGTCAAGATTACTGCACATAACAGATGTGCAGTAAAGCTGACACGCCTTTTCACCAAGCCACAAGTACCCTGACATGTCCTCTGTTGGAAAAGATGGAAGACAACAGTTTTAATTTTACAGAGGAAATATGTTTTTTAAAGTCAGCTTTGGAGGGTTTCTTTAATTATTTTTATTTGGTTTTGGTTTGATTTTTTTTTTTTCCTGAACTGGAATGAAACCAAGGTTCTTAATTTTATTTTTAATGTATTTATAGGTTGTGGGAAATGAAATGGAAAGAGCAGTGCTCAAGACTGGCCAACAGCCAACGACCACTTGGTGCAGGAGAGCTGCAATGAGTCTCAGCCAAGCTGATTCCCCCTTGCCCACCCTGAGTGCTCTGACTTCTGTGATTCTGGCTGCTTTGCATCTCTTTGATTTTCATTAAAACTCTAATCAAGGACCTGTTGAATTTTCCCATCAAGAATTTAATCAAACTTGGTTCATTACCATTGCATGTTTTCATCTCAGACCTTTTTTTCTTTCCCCTGAAATGATGGACAATGTCCTGTGCAAGTAAAAAGAAAATTAATGACTGTTCAAGCTGAGAAACAAAACTGGAAGAGGCATTTTAAGTGGGTTTTTCCTTCTTCCAAATCTTGGCAGGAAACAGTAAGTGACAAAATCAAGTTAGCATCATTTTCCAACTGCAGAGACTGTATTCTGAGCAAGTTGGGCTCTGAGTTTAGAGTGTAGGATCAAGGTCCTTACTTAAAGCACCACATCCTGCAAACCAGAATTTCTGTATGTAACTATGCAGAGAGGGAGAACTGGGGTATGGATGCTTTCCAGGCCCATGTAGCCACCCAAAAGGGGACCAGATTTTTCAAAGGGATGGCAAAATTTTGTGTGTATGTGGCGAGTTGAGCGCATTTCGTGTCCCAGAAAAACCGTGTGGGATGGGGGTGTGGGGGGGTCCCTCTTTGAAGCTGGCTTCTTCCTGAGCTGCTTTCTTTTTGGGGTGCTTATTTTTAAAAGCTAATGAGACATGTTGATTCCACAGTTGGGAGTTTCTTCTGTAACAATAATTACCCTTCACCCTTATCTGTCTCCTTCTAGTTTGAGACTTCTGTGCCTCCATCCAGTAATAGATCTTGTCTTGCCAATCCTTTGTCAGGCAGACAGGTGAAAATAAGCTTGCATGAAAACAAAGGGCATTTCTTCCCCTTGCTTCCACCTTGCCCAGATCCTTTCCGTGACAGATTTGGGGCCCATGAGGATAGGTGCTCTTCTCTCCCTCTTGCTCATTCTGAGGTTAGTGCTGACTGATGCATGCCAGGCCGATTTCCCACTGCAGTGTGGCTTTCTGAGTTTCATAGCATGTTTATTAGCTGTCTAGTGATCAGGATGAGCCTTCCCACTGGCAACTAAACATGTTCCTTGCTCTTGAGACTGGCTGTGGTGGATGCAAGGTGCCAGGGTGCCCATGCTGCTGCTTGACAGGAGAGCAGCGAGTGCTGCTCTGCCCCACAGACTCATTTGCAACTGGTCCTAGTGGGCAACATAAAAAAAGCACAGTCTAGCAAAGGAAAGGAAAGAAATGATCTGCTCCAGACCCAGAAATCCTGCCAGGAAAAAGAAACAAACAGATGAGAGATGGTGTCTGAGTGCATTGGGTACTGAAAGATTTACATCAGCATGTTGCGGCATGCCACAGGCAGGGCAAGTGAGGAACAACTGGGCAGGCACCAGCCCCATGTTTGGAAAAGAGCCGTACCAGGGGAACTGAGCCCTCCTCACCTTGGATGGGGCAGATAAGTTGCTCCTCCAGGCTCCCTCTTCTCTTTCCATCCAGGCAGGAAAGGAGAGTGTTCTGCTGTGCTATTCCCCACCACAGTCTCTCTCCTTGCATGTACTACAGAGATTTCCAGGTGTAAATCTCACCCCAGGGGTTTCAGGGGACCAAACTCTGTCTCTCAGTCACCCCACTCTCTCCATACATCAACAAGGATGGGGAGACAAGACAAATGGGTGGGTACTTATCCTTTCAGGTACAACACAACTCATGCTAAGTCCCAAAAGCACTGACTGTTAGTGATATCATCCCTGGCATCTTCCCATTACCAGTATTTACTAGGCAAAGGGTTTAAACAGAGTTTAAAAGCTTCTAGTTGGCATCTCTAGTTACTGGGCTGGCATCTCTAATAATGTGCTTCAGCCAAAATATCGTTGGAATATAATAAAGCTCTCAAAAGAAACACACTTAAATCTTTGAAAAAATAAGGTAACCCTCAAACACAGATACCCTAGTCTCCCTCTTAGACTCAACTACGCTTAATTTGCTGAGCAGCAAGAGGTTTTGGGAGGTCTTTGCCAGGACCCTGATGTTACAGACATTACCAGATTAGTGCTCTTAGGGCTCCAAACCTTGTTCCATACGTCACACAATGTCTAACCCAAGAGCACCGATAGACAGAGACAAGAAAATACAGCTTGATTTCCCATCTATCAACACTCTGATGCCTTTCTTAAAGCTACAATCTGCCCTTTGCCACTAAACAGACAAAACTGTGACCATAATGGGTAACTTCTTTCCCTATTCAGTTGCTTGAGAGCTCATCATGACACTGCAACGTGTATTTTGCTCTGAAAATTCTCCTTTCAAGATATGCTAGGGTCATTCTTTTTATGGGAAGGAGAAGAGAGGAGAGGAAGGAATGATCCTGGGGGGAAAGATAAATAATCTTCAAAGAAAACAATTAACAATCAATTGCAGTACCACTGTAGAGCAGAGATAGACACATATTTCTAGCTTTTATTTCTGATTAATGAGGGTAAGGCCTGGCCTTCCCTCTCCACAGCCCTCAGAAACTGGTCTCCTGATTATGCCACAAGTGATCTGCAATTGTTCTTTCTGAAGATTATTTATCTCTTTTCTTCATGATTGCCTGCTCTGAGACCTTAATAAATTGGATCCAGCCAGCAGCAGTACTTGCTAATTTCCCCCTGAAGAAGATTTGAGTTTTTGTCAAGCTCTTAGGACATCTGTTTGCCTTTGTTTTGTAAAGGGTTGTGTTTAAAACACAATTTTCCAATGCTGTATCATCAAGGTTTCTGGTAATTATGCGTTTGCTTTGGATGAAATCAGCAGCAGGGCTCAACATTGATCTTAACCATCCTGTACTAGGTGCTGTACAGAGATGACCTTGGCAAATAATTTTGTAGGGTCCCATTGTTACATGCTGTGGAGAACACCATTCTTTTCTCACCAGTTTTCAGTAAAAAGTGAGATGGGGCAGGATTGCAAGCAGCTTAAAAATACCCCAGAGGCTGAGCCAGATGGATCTTAGACAAAGCTGTAGGATTAGTGTGAAGCAGTGGATTTGGAGATAGTAAAGGAAGGCACAGCACTGACTAATGCAGAAAAGATGCTCAGAGCCAAACTCACGGCACAGCTAAATGCTCATTTCCAGAAGGCTTTGGGTCCTGCTTCAGGGGTGGCTCAGCAGGGGACAGTGCTACTTGATCTGCTCAGGTCTGCAACCCTGCATTTTGAAGAGGAGTGGCTCTGGTGTCCTGGGGCTTGCTGTGCCTGTAGCATCACTGTGGGCTCTCCCATGATGTCAAGCAAACTGAGGGCCAGTTCTGCAGGACATTTCTCTTGTCATACCCTGCAAGGTGCTTTCCTGTCTAAAGTCAAGCTGTTGTATAGATATGCAGCAAGACAAACCTTCCTCACCAGAGCCATTCTCTTACAAGAGGGGAAATGGTTGGTGTCCATTTATGTGGCCAACATAGGCATGTCAACACACTTAGAATCATAGAATCATAGAACGGCTAGGGCTGGAAGGGATCTCTGAAGATCATCTAGTCCAGTCCCTCCTGCAGTGCGCAAGGATACCCTCAACTAGACCAGGCTGCTCAGAGCCTTGTTCAATTGCTCTGAAATTGTAGATTAAAGACTTCTTACCTTGTTTCCTTCTCACTCTCAAAAAATCCTTTCTCTGTGTGTGTGTCTGAGTGTCTCAGTTACTGCCTTCATGCACACAAGGGTCTATCTTGTATTAATACAGTCAGATAAAGAGGTTTCCTTGGGGAATAATTCCCCACTGTTTTTATTTTAATATGACAAACATTGCATGCTTGGGTGGTAAATGAGATGGTGTTATTTCTCTGACTTCCTTTATGTTCTTGTCCTAATCTTCCCTCCTATTTCAAGCTGTTGCTACAAACTCTCTCCCTCTACTCCCTTTTCTCTGAGACTCTCATCCTTCAGATGTTTAGGCTAAGTCTCTCCGTGGGGTCTGATGGGATCAGCTTCATAAACCTTCCTGCTCTTAGGTTTCTTAGAAGAAAGGCCCTGGGAAGGAGTGTTACCAAAGGCCATGCTATCCCCAGGGCCGTATACTGTAGCTTGCTTTGTGATCTGACCATTTCATCTTTGTTAGAGTGATGAAAGCTACACCCCTAAAAACCTGCATAAATATTTCATCTGAAAAAGAAAAAAAAAAAATCATTATGAGAACGGAGAGATGACTGCAACACCAGCTCTGCTGGAGAGAGTGAACTGGGATGTGGACTTTCTAAAGGTCACCCTGAGCCAGAGAAAGCCTCATCTGAATTCAAAATACTTCCCCTCATTATTGGCAGTGGCACACACGTTTGCAGATAGGTTCTAGATTTCAGTCTTACTGCTGCTGGTTTCCTTTTGCATGCACCAGGATCAGTCCCCATCTTGCACAGGTGTGAGCTGTCCCTGGTTTTGGGTTGCCATAGCCCAGTGTGTCTGGGTGGAAAAAAAAGTTGTACTTTCTCAGATCCATGCAGCTAGACCTGGTAGCAGGATCCCAGCTCACCTCACCCACTGCAACACCAACTATGCCATCAGTCAAGTGGAGAAGCTGATGTCAATGTCCACTGTTAGAAATTCAGCTCTCACTCCATAAACTTCTCCTGCCTTGCTCAGGTGAGGAGGCATCCTCCCATCAGCTCACTACAAAATTCTGCATAGGTGACACAGCCACCAGCCCCTTTAGTCACCTGTGTGGTCCCAGGGCTGTGAAGAATATGTGCCTGCCGCCTGCTTGGCGGCATTAGGAGGGTAGAACTGGGCAGAGAATATCTGAAGGAAAAAACATCCAGCTCTGCCTTGAAATGTGACAAGGTTATTAGTGGTGTGGCAGCAGCCTGTGAATGGCAAGCCCCTTAATTTAGAATTAAGTTGACATTTTGTTCCAAACCTATACCGTGTTATCATTAAGGAAAAATGCTGTTCACACAGCCTTGACCAGTGCTTAGAATATTGTCAGGGACAGAAGGCAGTTCTCACCCACCATGAGCTGCAAGGTGGATGTGAAAAGCCAAGCTGTTCACTGCATGAGCCAGCTGAGCTTCAAAATGTACAGCCATGACTGCACACTGCTTTGAAGTGCATGAGAAACCAGGCAGTGGTATCACCAGTGATGACCACATCATGAAGCCATAGGTCAGATTTGGACATGTGCGGTCTTATGCCTTTGCCCAGAGGTGAATCCTTTGTTCTTGCCCACCTTACTGAGACTTTCATCCTGCTCCAGAACCTCTCTGCCAGACCCATCTGGCTGGTGACCACCTTGAAGTGAGACATGATAGATGTTTCAGATAGTATATATACATTTACCAAGGACTACTGCAGAACCCCATGTCAGTCTTAGTGGTGCAGAGAACAAATCATCTTTCTAGGACTGAGAAGGAAAGCAAGGCATGATGCCAGACCTGCCAACTAACAGCTTTCTCCTGTCTCTAAAATATCTCATGTCAGCGCATCTCAGTTATAGGCTCACTGGACTGGAGAGAAAACCTGATTTTGTCCATGGCCCCTACTATAGGCACCAAGGCTGTAATTCCAGCTTTTAAGTGTTGAAACTTGATCTGTTAACAAAAGTTCCCCTTCTCCTTAGAGAGTAATAAACTTATGTCCCTCAATTAACTTCATCCTACACCAGGGCCCTCAAGAAACACTTGTCTTCTATGCCTAGGAAAACTTTATGTAGGTGATTAGCTCTGACTTAAATGCCTTATTTTTTCAGTGTCCAACTCTGGCAAGATGGGACCTGTCCCAGAATTGCTTACCCCTGACATGTCCTAGCTTCCAGCCAACATGTGAGGACACTCCTGTTATGATGTCGAGCTGGAGTTCACAGAATCACGCCATCATTAAGGTTGGAAAAGACGTCCAAGATAATCAAGTACAATAGGCTACCTAACAGTGTCATGACCACTAAATCGTGTCCTGAAGCACATCTACTCAGAGGGGCACCGCTACACCCATCCAAGTGACTCAAATATAAAAACCTCTCCTCAGTTTTCTGCCAAATGACAGCAGTAAGCAGGAAGGCATCAGACCCTGAGGAAAAGACTTCTCCCAAATCTGCAGATGCCCCAGGATTTCCATGAGTTGCTGATCCTGTCCAATATGTTTGACTGGGTAGGGGTGGAACTTGGAGGATGAGCTTTGGTCAGAAGGGAGGTGATGTCTTACACTGACTCCCTCCAGCTGCATGTCTCTGTCAGACATGGTGATCTGCCCATGGAAAGCAGAGAGATGGAGAACAGTTCACTCCACAGCGGGTGGCACTCATTACATGGAGCAAACGCCTGGAAACACTGAGTCTGTGCAGCCTTGCTCGCTAATGGGGAAGTCTGGCCTGAAGATTGCAAATTGTGTTATTTTTGCGACTTCCACCCCTGCAACTACATGGAGTATAACAAGGAAGATTATCTTGACAGTACTCTTAAGTTATTCTTTCATTACAGTTTATCCAGCAAGGATCGGGGGG
>JANHGL010021424.1:84213-106182 GCA_024611195.1 Ceyx melanurus
CATACTTTGCTGTTCTCTCCGGGGATTAGAAAGCAATTTTCAAACATCAGTTAGGCCAGCATAGCTGGCTCGCTGAGGGTGCGCCACAGCCACCGTGCAGCCACGGAAGCTGAGGCAGGGATAAATCAGAACAGCTTGCTTGGGGGTAGGCAAGAAGTGAATGGGTTAGTTCAATTCTCCCAGCTCCCTGTCCTTGACAGGGTGGGAAAGTGGCCAAGGATGGCATGGAGAGGACCCACCAAGGGTATTAAAGTGGATCAAGTGCAGGGTCCTGCACCTAGAGAGGAATAAACCCATGCACCAGTAAAGGTTAGGGATTGGCCTGCTGGAAGGCAGCTCTGTGGAGAATTCTTGTCTGATAATAAGTTAACAATGAACCAGCAATGTGTTTTTGTGTCCAAGAAGGCAAATTGTCTCCTGGAGTGGCATTAAGAAGAGTGTGATCTACAGGTCAAGATCTAATCTGCCCTAATGAGGCCACATCTGGAGTACAGTGTCCAGTTCTCAGCTCCCCAGTTCTAGTAAGACTGGAGCAGTCTATGAAAATGATGAGGGGACAGGACCACCTCTCTTACAAGGAAAGGCTGAGAGACCTGGGGCTGTTTAGCCTGGAGAAGACTAAGGGGATCTTACCAATGCCTTTCAGTATCTAAAGGGCAGGGGTCAAGAGGATGCAGCCAGTCTCTTTTCAGTGGTGCCCAGAAAATGGATAAAGGGCAACAGGCAAAAACTGGAACACAGGAAGATCCATCTGACTGTGACAGAGCAGTGGAAAAGGCTTCCCAGAAAGGTTGTGAAGTGTCCTTCTCTGAAGATATTCGGTGTCCACTTGTATGTGTTCTTGTGCAACCTGGTCTTCATGAAGGTCCTTTAGCAAGGACTAGATGTTCTCCAGAGGTCCCTTCTAACCCCTACTTTTATGTGATTTTATAATTTTTGCAAGACACCTCACCCCTACTCCAAAACCCAGTTTACAGGTTTAACTGACTGTAGATCAGAAATAGGTCCTTTCAGTGGCATTGGTATGTGATCTGTGCACCCAGAAAGGAGTTTCAGGGAGGATTTGGCTGTGTGGAAGAGGAGGTTAGAATGAAAGGAGTGACCCTTGTGGTAGACTCAATTTTTTGAATTGAGGTCAAAAGACACAACTGCCAAAAATGTATCTGAGCCCCTCAGGTACAGCCAAAATGCCACTCATTCAGGCATCCAGGTGAGCTGGTGACTCTCCAGACTCCTGGATGTGGACACACCGACATACCATTGCAGCCTTTGGAAGTGTGTCTGCAGATTCACTCTGAGGAGCATTAACCTGCTGCTTCCCTGAGATGAGGTTTTAGATTTCCGTAAAGAAGGTTGATGGATCACTATCTGCAAAATCTGCTAAAAAAAAGTCCTGGTTCATACTGTGTGAGTGTAGTGTTCTTCCTGGCTTCAGCAAGAGGTAGAACTACACAGTGTGGTATTAATATGCTTTGTTAGTCTTCTGAGGCACAAGCCTTCCCAAGGCTGACAGCTCTGTGGCAGATGGGTCACTTTTGTTATAGGTATCCTATCATGTTCTTCACCAGTGAATGACATCTTCTTTTGCCCTCTGGCCAGGATGTTGGCAGGCCATTCTGTTCCCAGAACCTCTCCAGTGTCCCTGCTATGCACACACTGGCAGCCCTATCTCAGTCTTCTAAAGCTGTTCACCATGTAAAGGACAAGATAGAAGAACTTCAGTAGCGTGACAAGTCCCTTACCCATCCAACATGGCTCTGTTCCCAGCTTCTTTGAAATTATGTCCTTAGTCCAAAACAATTTGCATTAAGGTCATAGGATGAGACTTCGTAAGATTAGAGGCTCCCATTTGTATCAGTGATTTGGGGGGAAAGAAAAAAAGAAAAAGTGGCAGGTAAGGACTCCATTGGGTGCTTCATATTCAGTGCAGGAGAGGAACAAGATGCCTGCACCATGTGGGGTAGGAAATGCAGGAGAAACCTGCTTCCCTGCCTGTGCATGAAATTGGAGTCACTCACCAGAGATGAGTTTAGCAGTTTTAGGAGGGTGAGTTGCACTCTGCAGCAACCTGTCCCCTGGGTGCCCAGGGAAGAAAAGTGGGTTTTGTGCAAATGTGTTCCCTTGGAGTCTGTGGTGGGCTGAGACCAGCTACACGCTGATGCTGCACTTGCAGAGACTGACTTGACATCTGAATGACTTATGGGGAGCAGCTATGGATGGAAGGTGTCACAGGAATTGAAATTACTGTCTCCAGATTATATGTGAGCTGAGGATGGAGGCATCTGTGAGCAAGTCTCTCTATAGAGTACAGTTCCCCAGCTGCTCTGCATTTTCTTCTGTAATGAGTACACACATATTACTGCAATGGAGGGGATGGTCTCTAGTGCCCTTGGGGACACCCCCAGGAATCCAAAACATCTGCATAGTGATAACAGATACAGCAGAAGACTCAGCCCTTTGCACCTGTACAAAGGCTAGATGGGATCTCCTGGACATCTCCCCAGAGCTGGAATCCTCCACCAGACAAATTAACTGCTCCCTCAAGTTCACAGAGTAGAAAAGCAGATGGAGTTGATTCTTTTGTTTTGTTTTGTTTTGTTTTTTAAACCAAAATGGGTGTTTTCCTAAGGAATTACATCCTAAATACTGTTTTCAACAAATTGATATGTTGATGATGTCTTGCTTTTTGGAAGCTTTTTCTTAATGCTCCAAACTGGCATGTACACTGACAGCAAAAACATTCTGATCCTCTCTACATTTTAACTTTTTGCACACAAGAAAATTTACATATTTTAGCAAGTGTGTTTGATATATTATGTATATATCCTCTGAAAAGTAATTAGTATTTTTCCAACCAGTTGCAGTGATCACATGTTTCTAGGCTCTGTGCTGGCATAATTGGATGAAGCTCTGTTGTACGTGTTATATTGCTGGTTTGAAGAACTGAACCAGTGTTCCCATCTGGCCTTAAGATTTCAGAATTTCTGTCAGTGCTCTAAAGCAGCTTACCACAGTGAAAAGGTCAGTATGATGAGGGAGGCTGCAAGGACTGGGCCTGGGTGTTAAAGGTCACGTCCAAAAAAACCATCAGAATTTCTGCTTGCTCCTGAAATTGGGAGACTGGGGACAGATAGGAGTTTTGAAAACTCCAGGCCCTGACAGCACACCTGAGGAGTGGGGGCTGTGGCTAAAATAATCTTGTTACTACTTGTTTTCAGTTATCACATCATGCAGCTACAACTGGAAAGCTACCTGACAGCAACATGTCATGGAAGAAATGGTTTCTTCTGAGAACACTTTAAGACTTTCTGAGGATAAAGAACAAGTCTTATGCAACTTCGTTAAAGAGGCTGCAGTATAGCACAAAAATGATAGAAGAAGAACTCTATGTCTCTGGAGATACAAACTGCTTAAAACTGACTGCCAACATATTCTTGCTATGGCTGGGAGAAAGTGCTTCTCATCCCCCACCCTGCCTGGAATTTGTCACAGGGAACATAGCAAGAGGCAAAATGCAAGAATTATTTACATGTTTTTGAATGCAGCAACTGAAATATTTTTTATCAGCAGATTTAAATGCTTTAAACCTTTTAAAGAGCTTGTGTGAGGAGTTTACAATGTCAGAAAGCATAAGGTTTGCTTTCAAGTCCATACTCCACCAGGAGTTCTGCTGATGTCCATGAGCAAAGCACTTTGGGCTTGTAGGGGGCCTAAATTCCCCATCTATAAAAGGAGGTCAGTTGCATTTGTCCACCTTGCAGGGGCATTGCAGGGATAAGTACTAAGAAGTGTTGAGCTGCTATAGCAATCACACATACACTGGAATTAGATGTTTTCTGTGTTGCCCAGAGGCAGTCGTTTGCTATTTGGAAACTCACTGCAAGGAGAGGTTTTGTTTCAAAGCAAGCTCAGTGACAACAACAGCAAATGACATCCCAATGAGTCTGGAAGTGAGGAATGTCATACCATGAGGAGCTCTAACAGCAGGCTTTGAAACACTTTTGAAGGAGCAAGTCTTCATAGTCATGCTGGTGGACAGAGCAGCACTGAAGGCCAAGATGAGGTTGCTATGTGCTGCTTGTAGTGTGTTTGTTGGAAAACAGGATCTGGCCATGAAACAACACAGACAACTCAGATTTTCAACCTAGATAGTAATAAGGAACATTTTTTTGCTGTTTTCTCTCAACATATATTTAAGCTAACTGCAAAATGTGAAAGATGATGAACAGCAGCAAAAAAAATGTCAGAAAACAGAAGGCCAGCGAAAAGGCACTGCATGTCCAAGACTGCACTGGACACACAGAAGCAAATGCTAGCTCCTATTCAGGTATCAAGAAAATGTAGCAACTTTCAGAGGTGGTGCAAAACCCAAAATGTTAAGTACAGAGAAACCTGAGAAAGTATGAGTGCATCAAGAAATACAGGAAAATTTGCTTTCATTGGCTCTATCTGTGAGCAAAATACTAGTGCAGCCCTGGTTTTCACACTCCTGCAAGTTTCAAAGCTATTGCTCTGTTCTTCCCTGTCAATGGAACCCAAGTTTTGTGGACATCCTCTGGTCAACACAGGAGCACTTCACTTAGTCAAAATGTTACCAGTCTGCGACAGGGCAAACATGAGTACAGAAACATGCAGTAGCATGGCATAAAAATACCAGCCCATCAATGACAGCTCTCAGTCCCCGATGTAGCCTGACAACATGCTGTGGCCAGCAGGCAAACTGTAGCCAGGAGACATGCTATGGCCAGGATGCACACAATGTCCAGGAAGTACACCATGGCCAAGAGACAACTGCAAGAACATCCTATAACACTATCTGAAGATAAGTATTTTAGGATCCCTAATTATTTTCTCACTCCTCTTCCTCACCAGAGAAAAGACCATGTTACCATGGTGTTCAAGGTGGCAGGGTCAAGACAGCCCTTTCAAAGTCCTTTGTACAATGAACTGCTAAAATCACTGAATATCTCTGGGCATCCAAAAAAACGAGGATTACAGCTTTTCTTTGTTCCTGGAGTAGATGCTCTGAGTTGTCTGTTTTAGGAGCCAAGCCCCAGACCGCTTTTCCAACAACTTTGCAAATTGCCACCAAGTGCCACAAAGATGATCAGAAGGCTGGAGAATCTCTCCTATGAAGACAGGCTAAGAGAGCTGGGGTTGATCAGCCTGGAGAGGACTCCTGAAATACCTTATAGTGGCCTTCCAGTACCTGAAGGAGGCCTGCAGGAAAGCTGGAGAGGGCCTGTTTACAAGGGCATGTAGTGATATGACAAGGGGCAATGGTTTTAAATTATAGAATGGTGTATTTAAACTGGACATTAGAAAGAAGTTACTTACTGTGAAGGTGGTGGAACATGGGAACAGGTTGCCCATGAAGGTGGCATGTCAGGTTGTATTCACCCTGACACTCCTTGTCAAGCTCTCCTTGTGTCTGTGGTGGTATGAGGGACCCAACACCTATGTGGTCCTCACACTTGATCATCTCACACTGCAGAACAGCAGCTATATTTTTCACAATTGGAATATTTTTACACCTCCAGGTGTTTCACTCACTCTATCCTTCCCACCTCTGGTAATACAATGAGGAGAGACTCATTCCTGAAGCTGGGTTAATTCCTTCACCTCCCAGCTTGGGCGTTAGATTTTTGCAGGATTGATTATAATTTGTCTTTTCTGAAATATAGCAGCTCACTGTCAGCTCTCCCTTCCTCTGGATGCCATGGTGGTAGTCTTGTTCTACCTGAGGACTGTACTCTTCTAGCTCCAGTTCATCCCTGCAGATGCTCCTGTGAAGCACAGATAAGCTTCCATGGCTACTTGGTATTGCATTCATGTCACAGATCTCCAGCTAGTCCATCTCCCTGTTTGATCAAATCTTTCTAGGGCTTCTCACAATCCTTCATAATTCTTCCCTCCTTTCATCAGTTTCTTTCTTTCTTCCATTAAGAAATAAAACCCTGAATAGTTTGATTACACCTGGACAAATTTCACCTCTACCCTGTCCTCTTGCTTCTCCAAACCATTAATAAATATTTTCAGTCACACCCCTTCCCAAATCTAGTCCTTCAAGTCTCTTCCATTTAACCTAGTCCTGCTCCAGGGACCATTCATTCACTCCAACCCTTTGTATCTCATTGCTCAAGAAGTTTTTGACCCACAACAGGGTGCTGCCCCTTACTCCACAGATATTTATTTTCCTTAAGAGTCTCCTGTGAGGGACTCCATCAAAAAGCCTTTAGAAAAATCCAAGTCAATTATGTCCAGAAGTGCCCTTTATTCCATTTACTCTATTAACTCTTTCACACATTTTGGCTGGCTCAGAAATCACATTTTTTGGGGTCTGTTGTGTTTGTGCTCTTCACCATGTGCTGTCTGTTTGGAAATGACCATATTTCTGCAGGGTTGGAATGCTCCAAGGGCCTCATCCAGTGCTGGATCCCTTAGGATCCTACCAAACCAAATACACATATCATCTTCATATACAGACGGATTTTATACTAGAGGCAAAATCATGGAGCCCAGATCAAAGTTATTATATTATTCTGATGTCCTCTATGGAAAATGCATGAAGAGAAAAAATTTCTTCCATATTTTCAGATTTGTACTAATTCTCTGTATATTTCTTTTGCTGGTTTTGTTTCCTTTTTAAGTTTCTCTTTATTTAGGACTTTGCCCTTTTCATGGTTTTGATATGGGTTCTCTTAGGCAATCTTAAGTCTTTTTCCAGCAGAAGCAGAAAATCCTTTAACAAATTAAAAAAAAAATAATTTCAATATTACAGTTTTGAAAAACAGTATAAATAATATTCAAGAAGAAGGAAAAAACATTATTTTGCAAGACAGCTGATCTTAACATTTGTCTGCATGGGACATGGTTACAGTTAGACTGAAATACAACATGACTCCTTGGTGTATAAGATATTGAGAAGATCTTGGTTTGAACACTATCTTTAAGTTTGCTGTTCAGTTTTTAGACAGATGTTAAAAGCAGATTGAGTGAAGAAAAGAGCTGTAAAAATGATAAGACTCCTAGAAAAAAACACACTTGGAAATGAGTGTGAAGAACATATTCTATTTAGCCTACCAGAGTGAAGGGTAAAAAGCAATTTGACCTGTAGGTATCTACACAGGAAGATGGTATTTGATATTACAGTGTTCTTTAATTGAGCAGACAAAGCTAAATGAGGTCTGATGGCTGGAAGCCGAAGCTGGAAAAATTAAAGGTGGAAATAAGGTGCAGATTTTTTTATTTTTTTATTTTTTTAATAGGCAGAGCAATTAACCACTGGAGCAATTTACTAGAATTAAAAAGATTATCCATCACTTGAGGTCCCGAAGTCAAGACTGGATGGCTTTCTGAAGTGCACATCCCACATCAGTGCCCAGTGGCACATACTGTGTGCGACCACTGTAATTCCACGGATCAGGTCCTGCAGGGGGTCAAAATCAATTATCATAATTGTACTGTCTAACTTAGATTCCCTGAATCTCCACTGTTCTCTCTCCTCTACACTTCTAAAATATGACTATTAAGAACTGCACAGCAGAAAGCTCTTTTTAGGTTGAAAATATATATAAAAGGAAAATTATCACTATGTCCTTTTCCTTTGACCTGTGCAGACGGCTTTTGGGATGCACAGGCAGTGCTGAACTCTGTAGTACCTTTCCCCACCACTCTTGTCTCAATTGCACACATATGAAAAGGCTGCCTCAGGCTGATCCCTCCCTGACAATCACCTCCCACAGCTGGGCAGTGGATTCCCACCTACTGTCTTGTCTCAATCTCAGAATCCCTCCAACTGAGCTATTCCCAAACCAGCCTCCTTGTGTTTTCCCCACTGGGGCTTCTGTTTGTCAATTTCCTTCACCATGTTGGCTTTTGCTGCTATAGTTACCCCAATATGGTTTAGGGACACTGACAGTGTAGGGTTAATGGCTGGACTTGATGATCTTGAAGGTTTCTTCCAGCCAAATCATTCTATGATTCTATGACCAACAAACCACAGCTGCTTGTGCCCTAAGACCACATTGTTTTCATGCATTTCCCCTCAATGTCTGCCACTTAGTAGTGTGTTATGCCTTGCATTAGGAAAGCAAGATTTCCATCTGGGCCCAAAACTGGGCAGCCCAAAGGTCCTCTTAGTCCCACTGCCCATCTCTGGCAGTGGTTGAGAGATGATGCTAAGGGTGAGAATAGAAAACAGGCACAATTGTGTGCCCCAATTTCCAGGAAACTCTTGTTGTGTGTTTATAGAGCACCTCACAGAACTGGCCTGCAATGAAGATTCCCCAGGGGCATGCTAAGAGGAATCATTACTATCAATTATTGCAATTATTGCAATTATAATAATTATTATTCTGTCACTTAAATTTCAGCAATTAATTTTTCCAGAGTCTACTTTAAGCCATTTTCTCTCTGCCAGATGCTGATCACAGCAAGAGTGAGGTGCAGAATCTGCTGCTGATCAGAATCTGCTTTAACTCATGAGACACCACTGAGGCAAGTGACTGGTAAAGCACAGGCCTGGGTCTCCTTAATGGGCTCAGAAAGAAGTAGTTGGGTGTGTAATGTGATTTTTATTCTGCAGATAAACCATTATGTTAATCTGAGAATATTGCAGGCTGGAATAAGACTACAGTAAACTGGGCTACAATGGTTCAAATCCAGGATGTCCCTGACTTCAGTTTAACTGATTTATCAAATGAAAATTAAGATAATGTTATGTATTATTTGGGTCTAGGCAGCTGAAGGCTATACCTCTGAGTTACAATAGTTATCTAACAACCCATCAAGAGACCCTGGCCCCACTGAGGAGCAGTTCATCCCATCCTTGTAGAAGTGCCTTTCATCAGTGCCTTGCCTCACTCTCTGGAGTTGCTTGCTTTTCCTCACTGATATTAGAGAAACCAAAAGGGTTTATTTAGATTAGGCACCTAACTAAAGTAGGAGGAGATTAATCCTACCCTTCAAGTTCTCAGCTGTTGGTTTGATGATAAGCCTTGGCACGTGAGGAGGCTCCATCAATCCAGAGATTTGGGAACCACCAATTCCCAATAAATGTAGGAAAGGCAAAGTTAGCAGCAGTTTTGTCTCATGTCCCAATATCAACTGACACTAATAACACACTGTTTTGCATTAAAAAAAAAAGTGCACAGTGTCCAGGTCATCTTCTTGAGTGACAGCTAAAATGAGTGTCAGGTGGACAGCTCCACTGAGAAGTATTTAGCCATTTCCATTTGCATCAGCTCAGAGCTGGCTTACACCATATTGAAGATGTAACATCAATCTCATATAATGAGATGTTCTTTCCTCAGGCATCTCCCCTCCTCCTACTAATAAGCCCTCTCTTCTACTGAAAACTTTATTGAGGAATTTCACATCCAGGCCAGCAAACCTTAAAATGAAAGAAGGGAACTATATCTCAGAAGGCAGTCAGTCTTGAAATGAGTAAAGGTTCATAATAGATACTCAGTTCACTGAGGGCTGTCTTTGCACTGCTGTAAGGAAAGAAGTGAATGATATCTTTGAATCTTTCAGCAACAGAATGGTAGGCAGGGACTACGAGATTGCTTCTATCTTCTTACTTAATATTGTGCCCAATTCTGTGTTTCCACTTTCAAAAAGGAGCTTTAATTAATTTGAAGAGGATGAGAAAATTGCTGCTATAATGACTTGATTTGGGGGAAGGTTGTCTTATAGTGAGAAATTCACTTATGTTGTTTATCCAAGGGAAGATTAAGAGGCAATTTGGTCATGGCCTATGGGTCTGGGCATTGAAAAAAAGGTCTAGGGAAATAAATGATATTTTAATCTATTGGAAGAAGGCAGATAAAAATCCCATGTCAGGAAGCAGAAGTGCAGCTACACTGGGAAAAGAGTGTAAAAACAGAGGGGATAATCGGGAGGGGGCTTTATAGGTTGTCCTTCACTCATCTTAAAGTCAAGACTGGAGATGTGCTCTGGTGCACACCAATATTATGTGAATGATGCAGAAATCAGTGGGATGGGTCTTTGCTCTCCTCGCTTCTGTTTGGTGTGTTGGTTTTTCTAATTGCATTCCCAGGGGTACAAACTGTTGCATTACCTCTATGAGAATAGATACAAAGCCTTTCTCACATACCGCAGTATGAGTTAACGGCGTAGCAAATAATCTGCCATTTAGGTGGCAGGGACAATATCTGGTCTTTGAATGACAATACTTCACTTACATGTTTGCTTGAATGTTTCTTGGTGATCAGTGGGAAGACATCTGGAGAAATATTCAAATAAATGGACCAGAAACTAGACATGAAACATTTTCCTTTCTAATTAAGAAAAAGATTTTTTTAAAAAGAGGGGGGAAAAAAAAGTGCAGCTTCTTCAGGATCCACCAGTAAAGGCCAGTTTTAAGGCCAAGTAAACTAGGGGAAAGCTTGCTACTATTTCCATAGCCTGCTTTAATGAATGTGTTTCATAGTTCCCTAGGAAAAAAAAGGAAAATAAGCATACTTTTTTTTTTTTCTATAAAATCCCTTGGTGGATGGGAGGGATACAGGCTAAAACTGAGGTCTGTGACTGGCGTATCCAGGGCTGTGAGTGGGGATCCCAGGATGAGATTCGACACTGGCTCTGCTCTCACCACGCACATTTTTAGAAGGGCTTGGCACAACATGACTGGAGGGCTGATAATAAGAGTCATGTTACATGAGAGCAATTCACTCAAGGTAGTTGACCGAAAAAGAGATAGAGAGGTGGGGCAAATAAATTGTGTAAACACCTTCACAAGGAATAAATACCTTTTCTTTAATTTAGAAAGGATGGTACCAGCCAGAACCAGCACCTAGAATTCAATTCAGTCAGAAAAAATTCAATTCAGAAGGAAAGCATGGGTTTTTCACTGTGAGACTGATTAATCACTGAAATGACCAATGAAGGAAGTGGTTGTTTCTTTTCAAAACCTGTTCACATACTGATTTGCCTGAGATACCAGAAGCAGTCACACGTGGATTCAAAATGGGGTGGAACTGGGCTATGTGGAGTGAGGGAACATCTCCTAGTGATGGTAAGAGTTAAACTCTGCCCTCCATCTTACCACTGGCCAGAGAGAGTGATTGTGTGGTCCCTTGGCTGTTTTAAACACAAACTGGACTTTTTAACTAGGAACATGCAGAGAAGCATTACAGCAGGTTCTGCTTAGCTGCAGTTGCATAATTAACTCCTTTAAGGAGTAAATGTTTCTGTTTAGTTCAATAATGGGGCTTCATTAAGAGCCTTTATAGACCAAAAGGGGAAGAGTAACCCAATCAAAGGTTCTTGACAAAGATAAAACAGCAAAGCAAGAAAATCAGAATACACTACATGCCTTGAATGTTTGAGACCATTCCCTGCAATGAAGTGAGATGTAGTTTCTTTCTTTATTAACAAGGATGTTTAGTGCTACTATGCACAATAAAATCATGTGCATAAAGACATATAAACCCAGAGAGATGTCAGCATTTCCAGGGATCAGTCCTGGCTGGGATGGAGCATATCCAGCTTGTTTTATAGTCTGGGGGAAATTGACTGTTGAGGTCCTGGGTGGATGATGGATGCATCCTGAGTGTGGGGTTTGGGAGGGAGATAAACTCTGGTGTGGTGCTGCAAAGGGACCAGATCCAGTCCTGGCCATGCTCCAAGGAGTCCACTGTGTGCACATTTGGCACTCTGCAGGACCAGCTACATGCCTGGATGTTCCCAGAACCAAGCCTGAAGTGGGTGGCTCCCCAGCTGCAGATGCTTTAGGAGGAAACATGCACACAGCTACTGAGCCACCTCTCCATGTGGATCATGTGGATGATTCCAAAATCCCCAGTGATTCTCTTGTTGGAAAGGGTCATCTACAGAGTCAGGGGACAAATATAGGCCTACAACTTGACCCTGCTGCACCTGAGGAGAAAAGCTCCTCCACTGTGCTTGGGTTTGACCCTCTTTCTTTACTAGGTATGTCTGCTAGTGGAGAAGGGTGGCTGACAAAGCCTGCAAAGGGATCCTTGCAGACACAGTGGCCTCTGCAGCTTATCTTCTCCTGGCCCTCAGGAGATGTGCAGTCCCAGCTCATTCTAAGACATGTGTCATGCCAGCCAACACCAGGACCTGAAAGTCCCAGGAAAGGAGACCTTTATCTCACAGAAAGAACAGTGAAAGTAAAATATGTGCAACACTGAAATGTTTCCATCACAGTAATTGTGGGACAACATTTTGCATTGGAAAGGACCTCTGAGGCTGCTGCAGTCACTCATCCACAAGAACCAAAGCTTCTAATCCCATTAAGAACTTATCTTTCATGATGGAAAAAAAACCACCCCAACCTTTCTTCTATCAAAAGTCTATTCTGATGGAAATCTTTATACCAGAACTCTTTCTCTCTCACAAAGGGCCAGGGTGCAATCTAAGCCTTTGATGTTGTGTTTGGAGTATAATGAAAGGCATTAATTTGAATAGAATTATTGAAATGGCATGTCTATTTCTGCTATTAATAGAAAAGAGTCTTAAAACAATGAGCTGCAGATATGGGGTCTATTGCAGTGAGCAGGAACAAAGGCAGAGGATTTTGCTTTGGTTGTTGTATACGGGAATGGCCTGAGGTCTCTGATGTGCTAGGCTCTGTACAGAGCAGAAATGACAAACCCTGCAGGATGCTATAAGATAAAATCTTGGAACCTGGGCTCTGTCTGCAGATCTCTTGACTCAAGAGCTGTAGGGCATTGAACAAAGCTGGCACAGAACAGGTTTAAAATAAATCAGAGGTGATAGTTCTTCATTTAGCTGGGGAACTCCTTGCCAGAGGATGGTGTTGCTGCCAAAAGTTTACCTGGGTCCAAGGGGAGATTGAAGGAGTTCATGAAAGAGAGATGCACTGAGGTTCAAGCCTGTAAGTCTCTAATATTTGTAGCCTGAGAAGAGTGCAGGAGGGGAGCATCATACCTGTTTATTATGATATTATGCCTCCCTACACATCAACTTTTATGAGTGTGCTGAGATACTGGTGTTTGATCTGACTTAATAAAGTTGTTCTGATAGTCTTGAGTTCCTCTGATCCCTGTATGTAGAGAAATATTTGTATTTTTATATCTGTGCACTATTGCATAATAAGCTGAAAATCACAGAATTGAGTGGATTCTGTAGTGAAATAAAACCCAAACAACCTTTCCCAGGGGCTTGAATTTCTAATGAACTCTTTCATTGCCTTTTGTGTTTGCTTCCCAGAAACAGGCTGGTAAAGTAACTCAGTGATCATTGCCCATATGCTGGTGTAACCTGGGAGCTGAGCTGGAAAGGTGATATGAAGCAGTGTGGGTTTACCTGTGCTAGTTGCCGAAGGAGCTTACAATGGTAAACATCTGGAGGAAAGCTGTCTGCATGGGGTGAATGAGATACTTCCTCTGTGGTCCAGGAGGAAACCAAGACCCTCTGGAGAGAGATGGCAGTATCACATTCTTATCACAGGGTGCAATGCTGAGCCCCATGGAAGGACAACTCAAGAAGAAACTACTTACTGGTAGATGCTAAAATCCCACTGATGTCCTCAGTATCCATTTCCATGAGGGAAGGACCACAAAGAGGGAAGTGAGTTTACTCCCTGCCTTGACAGAGCCTTCTGCATGATCTTGCTCTGACAGGGGGGTTGGACTAGATGATCTTTCTAGGTTCCTTCCAACCCCCAACATTCTATGATTCTGCATATCCTTGGCTAGGATAAACTCTTCATCTATATCCATTAACTTCATCTGTGGAGCTGATTCAACTGGCACACTGTGACACTAGTCCCAGATGTAGCTTTGCTAAGAGCTTAAAGGCACCAACAGCAGCGTGGAACTTGGGGACCAGATGCAAGAAGGACTCTAGGTAAAACCCATCCAATCCAACTTGGCTTGGCAGGCAGCACCATTGTGTGTTGCTGCTGCTATGCGTGTGTATGGTAACAAGGAGTCTGCTGAATATCAGTGCCACTGATCTTTCTGCAGGAGCTGGCCAGGCCAGGCAGTCATCCGACCAGCCATGCTACATGTATGAGTTAACGCAGCTGCCCCAGTCCCTGTGGGAGGGTGCTGGATCTGCCCGTGGGCCAGAAATCAGCACTCTGGTGTCCACTGTATAACACTTACTGCCTGGGGAGATGCTGCAGTAGAAGAACATATTTCTTCGCCACTCTGCAGCAGTAACAAAGCCCAGACCCTTGCTTGAAAACCCTGAGCTGCTATCACTGCTGCATCACTACTACTTTCACATGCTGCTTCAGAGTGATGCTAGCTAGATTATCTAGCAAGGTGAACAATTTAGGACATGTCTCTGTTTATTCAAGAGCATAAAACAAACCACAGTGCAGTGTGCAGAAGGGTCAGATAGGAAGCTGGACACCTGCCCTAATGTGCACAATGCTGGTTATCCCTGTGATGCATCCCCTGCAAGGATTCAGCCTCCAGCTCCAGAATGAACCACCCACACAATCCACGGATGCAGTGTGTGCAATGCATGATCCATCCCTGAGGCACCTTGCAGCCATACCTGCCCTCGCCATGCATTTCCTTTAATGTTGCATTTAATTAGTCTCCCAACCACTGTGTAATCCCCTCTGTCTCACAAGGCTGCCTCTGAAGCAGGGCTCTGTGACACATTTTTGGAGGCTCTGTAGACTGACATAAAACACATACAGAAGCTCCCTGGGCCTGAAGAACTTGCAAGTTGTGAAGTTTTCCCTGCTTCCTAGCCTAACTGTTTGGTTGCTGGAGTTTCACACACACTTCCAGAAGTCTGATCTCCTATGAACATCAGCAGAGAGGACTGGAAACCAATGTAAAAGGGCAAATCTAACAAAAATTTTAATGGAGTAAAACTCAACATCTACAAATAAGAGAGACACAAATATGATGCAAAGGATGTATTCAAAGGGTTACCTCTTTGATCATAACCGAAAGGAGCTGCAATGAGGAGATTTCTCCAGCCTTCCTCTTTCCTCTTCTTACTGTGCCCCAAAACTTGTCTTTGTGGAGGAAATGTAAGACCTGAAGCAGGTAGGAGGAATACAGCACATAACACATAGCCTGGGACAGGCCCAGCAGCAAACAAAGATCCATGCTATAATGCAAGCACAGGTTGATTAGAGGTTGGCAGCTCTACAGGGTGCTAATTGCTGCTGTACTGGTGTGGATGCAGCAGCCCTTGCACCTCTGGGCTGACACTGTAGTAGCCCTCACTCCACCTCTCTGTGGCATTGTTCACCACCTTGTTCCCCTCTAGCCTTTGGTTAATCTGTCGTATGCATTTGGACATTATGAGATAAAGCTCTCAAAATGCAGAGGCTTTGAACAGATGTTAGATCTATTGATTTGTCTGCTGGCCTTTCAGTCAGCAGGGTTTGCATCTTCAAGTTCAGCAATGAAATCACAAGGGTTATAAATAAAACAAACAGGCTGAGATTTTTTTGCAATACTCCAGTCACTAGAAGCTTTAAGAAAACAAATTACTGGGTAGTACAAAAGTCCTTGGGATATATACCAAGTCAGACTACAGTCCACAAACATTTTGCTTATCAGATGTATGAGTTAACACATCTCTCACCATCTCCTCTGCCTCCAGCAGATCTTTCTCCCCTCTCTACACCTTTTCCCCAGATATATTTGCACAACTGGTTGTGAGGCCAGGTGATGAACTGGAACTGATCTGGCTTCAATGTAGTTACATGTACATATTTTTGTACATATATATATATAGTCAGCTTGTTTTCTGTTAGCTCCCTGACTGGAGTTGTCATGCAGCTTCAGAAAAAGGGGATGCTTTCCCATCATTTCCACCATTTTCCATGAACAACTACAGTGATCTGCCTAGCCTGCCTTTAAATCACTTAAGCAATGGCACTTTCCTATGGAGAGGGTTCAATAGCCAAAACCAGCTCTCTGTGAGAACACTCCTCCCTAATCTTCAGCATAAATTTCCTTTTCCCTCTGCTTTGTGCAAGAGAGCTGTAGTAAAACGTGCATTTTATTTGTGGCAGATCTTTTAGACAAACTCATCTGGAGTTAAATACAGCAGCTGATGGGCAAAGGAGGATTTTTGCAGGGGCAGAGGGAAATCTGGGGTGGGCTTCCCATGGTGTCAGGGGGAGTAGGTAGTGCACAGTGTAGGGAGCAACCTAAGATCCACAAGGACTATTATGAAAGGAGTGAAGACAAATGAATGAAGGAGACAAAGCTCAGAATGATCTATGGCAAAGCTGGAAAATTATGTTAATGGCAAGGAGCAGAGTTTCATGTCAGGAGTCTGAAAGTGGTGGACCACCAAGAGATATTTATGGTCACCTCGTTTAAACTCTTTTTTTCCATTGCCAAAAGTGTTACTAAGAGACAGGTGTGGGTGAGCATTTTGGCTGCAGATCCTGGGGTGTTGCATTCTTGTTTCTCCTGCTAGCTGCTCCCTTGTGTGCATTTTATCAGGCTGAGCTGCCAGAGCATGTTGCTTTGACTCGCCAAGACACTATGTGCCGGCTGAACTGCAGTTACTCAGGGTAGTGCAGCTGGAGGTAATGGCTGAGCGTCTGTTCTATTGCAAGTGAGGAGGTTAAAAATCTCACCCAAAAGCAAAACTTCTTTCTACCCATGGGCACAGACAGTCCACACTGTGAAAGCTGCCCAGCAGCAGAACTGCTTATGCTAAAATTGCTTGTACTTCTCAGGGTGAGATGAACTGTGCACACCACTGCATGGTGTTTTATTTACATCTGGGACTACATCTCCTGTCTGCAAAATGGGAATCTGAAGTAGAACTAATTTCTCCCCAGCCTTTGCAACATCAGTACTATGTATGTGACACATGTATAACCAGGCATGCTGTATTTCCGTGGGGTCCCTCTTTTGGAACTCACATTCGATCAGGGCAGCAGGACTTGGAGCTGCAGCTGGATGGATTTTCCTTTGACTATTAAGGTCTGAGCACCACCACACACCATGGGACATTTCTGTCAACAGGAACATTAAAAGGATTTCATCTCCTCCACCTGGTGCCCACTGCAATGTCCCAAAGGTTTCTCAGTCTTCACATGCCCTCTATCCTGACAAATATATTGAATCTGCTCTGCATACTCCAAAATAAAGATGAGAGGCACAGCAGCACCCCATGCACTTGTGTGCAGAGACAGTGCTTGAGCAGATGTCTGTCCCTAAGGAAACTGGACAAGGAGAGTGTGGTGTGTCTTAGTCCAGGAAGCTAATGTTCCCTGGAGGGATGAAACTTGGCAGGGAAGGTACAAGGACAATTCATCAACATAGGTGGTAAAATGTAATCTTGGATCTCATGCAGACAAGGGAAGAGAAAAAAGAGACTGAGAAGACTGAATTATTTGCTAGTTTGGAATGCTTAATTTTCATCTTCTCAGAAGCATTTGCACAATCTTTTCTTTGGTGTGGTTTTTTGTTTGAATTTTTTTTTTTAATGAAATCTTTCTAGTCTGAGCCACCTCTGTTTGAGCACCAGCAAAATGGTGGTGTGCTCTGCTGTCATCAGAAAACACCAGTTCCTGAGAGCTTCACAATGCAATTATAACCAAGGTCTTTAAAGGGGTAGAAACTGGGGACAATGAGGTCACCATTCTGTCTGGAGCAAGCATCCCCACAGAGAAAATCCTTCCTGCATCCAGCCCCAGTTCCCAGTGCAGTAACCTGCACATGTTCACAGACAGTCTCATCCCTGCAAGACCATTGTGTGTCCCTTTAGCTTTAAAGGTTGTGGTTCTGCATCCAGTCAGTGAATGGTGTCCAGTGTCATGTGGATGTGCCAGGCAGGGTCAAATCTTGGTGGTCTTTCATAATTTCCCCTGATCAGAAAATACTAAAGCTGAGAAGCTGTGAGTGCTCTGCCAGAGCTTTCAAACTAGTTACTGAGATCCCTTGCTAAACCCCTTCAGCACATCATCAGGCTGAGAAACACAAGTATCACTGAAAGAAGCGGAGACGCTTAATTCATAAATTTTTACTAAAACCCAACATTCAGCCTTCTCTGCAAGAAAATGTGATTAAACATCCCCTCTTTGGCTTGGAAACACTAGCCAAGTTAAATCCGAAATCCTCTCCAGGCTTACGTTTTCCAATAAATTAACTACTTATCTCCCCTTCATTGAAAACAAAAAAACAAAAGAAACAAACAATAACAAAAAAAAAAACAACAAAAAACAACCATATCTGTCTCTTGCTGTAGTACCAGACCACAGTGCTTATGTTGGGGTAGAGATCCAGACTTGCTCTAAGCCTCTCTGTTCCCCTGCATGTCCATAACTGTTCTGGAAACCATCAGACAACAGGCTTTCAATCACCTTCTGGGGAAGGAAGAGACCTTCACAGCAAATATTGGGTTGAATCATTAAAAAAACCAATCCAACCCAAAAAAATCTTGGGGGAAAAAAAAAAATCATAATCTTCTAACACACTGATTTTCTTGAAGTAGAGGGGAAGTGATCCTTGATGACTAGCACAGAGCTTCAAGTCCCTATCTCTCCAATCCTCCTCCTGATGGGGAATATTTATTCCGTGTTGACAGAAGTGTGCTCCAGAGTGGGAGCTAATATTAATTATATGACAAACACATCCCTGGGCAGTGATTTGCATGTGGCCTTACATCAAACAGCTCAAGGTCTTATAAAAGAGGAGCAGAGTCCGTTGCTGTTCCCTGCTGCATATTGAATGAATCCAGGCACGATATTTGACTGCTATGACCTTCGGGAAGGTCTGAGCTCATTTCCAGTCCCTGAATACCCATGCAGGTGACTGGCTTTGTGAGTGTGGCTGGCATGGACCTGGCAGCCTGTTCCAATGGGGCTGTTCAGATAGTTTGGAGAACCTCTTGTGAAATTCTCAGGAGGGGTGCAAAGGCTTGTGGTGTCACAACCTGCAGGCTTCCTCCTTGAACCAGCATTATATTTACAGCTTTATCATCTGCAAAGAGCAGCTGGTGTCTCATCCCACTGCATATTCCGCAGTGTGACTCTCTAACTTGCAGGCTGATTTATGGAGCGTGTCTTGCTTTTCTCAGTAAAAATTCTAAACAGCACCAGGGGAAAAAAAAAAAAAAAAGAGAAAAAGAAAAAGTGACAGAGTCACCTCACTTCAGGCTCTGCCATCATAACTGACAGGAAAAAGGGCAGATGAGAAAATACCTGATGAGAATGAAGGAAGATCTACTAAGCAAAGATATATCTCAAATCCCCATGAGGTTATCAATGTCTTGGTGATCCATGTAGGAAAATTGTCAGAGCCAGGTGCCAGCAGAGGAATAAGTCCAGCTCTACAGGGCCTCATAAAGAAACAAATCTGGGGTGTTTGGAGTGGCCCAGACAAGGGATATCTGATCCCAGAGTTGTCTCTTATTTTGCTTATCCATTTCATTACTTGTGCTTGCCTTTCACTGCCAGAAGACAAGACAACAGCACCATTAAATCCTCTGTCTCAAGGAGATCAGCTTGGAGGTGTTCAGGAAATCTTGTGATTTTTCCCCTCATCCAAAAGATAAATAAATTCTGATTTCTCAAAACCAAAAATTGCCTTGGGAAATGATTGGGAATGATGGATTTCCCAACTTTAAATATAATTGTTCATAATCCCTTTTGGAATTATAAAACTAAGGATTTCTGACTCCTTTCAGTGCTCACTTAGAAATGCAGCCTCAGGGTAACAAAAATGTTTGAGGCAAGAGCAGGGAAGTCAGCAGTGACAGGAGTGAAATAGTTCAGTTGTGCCAAACCAGTCTTGAAGGATTATTATTCCTGTTCTAGTCCAATCTGGAATAGACATTTTGTTGTTTTCCTTTTTCTTTCTTTCTTTTTTTTTTTTTTTTCTTCTTTCTTCTATCTTAAAAATGTTCAAGGCATGGGAAAATAACTTGGGTGTGGACCACTTTGTGCTACTGGTAGGAAACCATCTGGGGTAAAAGATGAAGGCAGAAAGAGTGGCCTTTTTAGAGAGGAGCTCCCCATGCCCTAATGATGTGACACTTGTGACTGAAGCAAGAGAGAAGGAAAATGAACATGTGGATTAAACTAAGTGTGTCTTCTTCTTAGTAGTCCAGCACTGGGCTGAGCTTTAGTGACTTGAAGATAGGTGCAAATAATTTGTGTGGAGTGTCAGAGGGGAATCCCTTTCAGATGTCCGTCAACCAGAATTAAGAACTCAGTGGCTTCTTTTACCACTGTGTTCCTTAAACTTTTTACTTCCACGATCCGTATTTGCTGGTCATTTGTTTTGCTTTTAAGGTTCCCTGAGCTCCTCTCCTGTAAATTGGGTTACAGAACCTGCATCCCCATCTCACTGGAGGAATTTTTCTGAAAGCAAGCGTGCAGCTCTTGCTAGTGCCTTGCCCGCCCCCTCCATTAGAACATAGTCCTGACAGTGGTGGGAACACTGCGGGATGAGCCTTAGCTGGAGGCAGTGCGACCCTTCCCATCAGTTACAGCCATAAATTAAGCTTGTCCAGGCACAATTATCAACTACCTCAACCAGTAAGGACAGAGTGCTGAAGAAATAACCCTCAGGCACTTCTTTTCCCCAGTCTTTTCTTTGCCCAGGTTATACGGGAATCTCATTTCCTTGTGATCCTGAGAGAGGGTTCACCAAGGATGGAAACAATTTAAGGAAGGTTGTAGAACAAAAAGGAGGGAAATGAGAGGAAGATGTTGCCTGATGGTATGAATACTCTGGAAATCCCAATATCAGGTGGTGAAGTCAAAAGGAAAAGTTGAAACGTGGAGCGCAGAAAGAGAAAAATCTGAGGATGAAAGAGAGCAGCAGCTGCTGATACAGTGTGGCTTTGATGGAGAAAGGATATAAACAGATGCCAAAGGGTTTTTTCCACCTTCATGTGTGACAATTCATGTGAATTATTTAATGAGTGGATTTACATATTTTCAAATAATATGCAGTTTCCCCTTCCATTGCTTCTTATAGTGTTGCTGTTGCCAGAAGCTGCTGCTAGTCTTGGAGCTATTTTGGTGTAAAGTTTCAAAAGAGATGCTCACTGAGACACTGTTACTTCTTCCAGAAACATACCAGGAGGAGGAAAGGCCCAGGAATGGGATGAGATTTCTCTTACAACCTATAAAAAAAGAACTATTTCCACAGGAAGACACAACCTTTTGCAGACTTAAGGCTCCTTTCTACCCAGGTGGGAGAAAGCCGAAGGTGACCTTGCAATGGCATGAGGACAAAGGGAGTTAAAGCATGGAGAGAAGTCAGGAGACCATATCCCTGTACCCTCTGCAGGATGGCAGGCAAAAGGGAAAAATAATAATAATAATAATAAAAAAAGTATATTAACAAAGGCTGGGAATAGTTTTCTATAAAGACATCTGGGGAGTAGGCACCATAGAGGGAGGAAAGCTATTTCAGCCAAAGGACAGAGCTGGCATGAGAACAAATGTATATAAACTGGCCATGAATAAACTGGGCTGGAAACTAGTCAAGGGTTTCGAACCATTAGAGCATTTGGGAATGGAATAGCCACTCAATAGGAGCCACTGGATCAGAAATCCAAACAGCTTTTAAGAGAAGAGTGGACTCCTGCGCCAATAGGGTGTTGTGATATGTCACTGCAACACATGGGATTGAATTTGGCAAGCCTGGAAGTCCCTGCCAGGCCCATGTTCTTGTGTCTCAAGCATTTGGGAGGGTTTTTTTGGGTTTTTTTTGGTTTTTTTTTTTTTAGATAAATATGGCTTTATGAGCAAAAGCAAATAAACTGCTGCTGGAAAAAAAATATTTGATCACATTTCAAGATATTTTAAGATGAAAAGAGTTGAAAACAGAAGTTGAAAAGCCAGCTTTCAACTCCCTGTCAGTGTTATGACAGACTGGAGTGTCTGTCCAGACAGAGGAAGTTGAGAAATGAGGGCATATTGAAATCACAGAATCACAGAATCACAGATATTAGGGGCTGGAAGGGACCTAGAAGATCATCTAGTCCAACCCCCCTGCC
>JANHGL010021426.1:0-23940 GCA_024611195.1 Ceyx melanurus
ACTCACGGGAGCGAAGCGGCGGAGGGGCTGAGCTACCCCACCCCCACGGACAGCCAGGACGGAGTGCGGAGCCGCCGCACACGTACCGTAGCACTCACCTCCAGCGTCCCTCACTGCCGGCTGAGTGCGGCTCTGCGCCGGGCCGGCCCGTGCCCCGCGGCTGTCATGTGCCCGCTGGCCCCGCCGTTAACTCTTGCGGCGACCGGCAGCGGAGGGCCACCCCCGAGGCTGCGCTGGGCTCCCGCCGCAGCGGGAGCCCCTCCCTGCCGAGCCACTCAGGAGGAGCGGGGAGGCCCCGCCCGCAGCGCGGTGCCCCACCTGGCTGCCGAGGACCTCGTGTAGGAGGATGACTCTAGGGAGGCAGAGGAGACCGTGGGTTGGACGGGGGTTTGACGGGTGACTCTGTAGAGGCTGGAAGATTATTTGGGCGATCCGGGGGGGCTGAAGAGCCACAGGGTGGTGTGAGGGATGGGAAGACTGGGGGTTGCTTAGGGAATGAAGGTCATGTGTCATGAGGGGCGGAGGGGCTGCGGCACTGGGAGACCATTGGTGGGGCGGAGCTGCCGGGCTGCGCAAGGGCTGGAGCGTGAATGAATGTTGAGGAGCTCTCCAGGGGCTGCAGACTAGCTGGAGGAAAGCCCGGTGGGAACATGTGGGCATTATAGGGGTTGCCTGGGGACGGTACGGAGGCTGTAGGGGACTGTAAGGGAGGCTGCCTGGTACCTGTCAGTGGGGTGTACTGGAAACTGTATGGTAGGGTAGAGGAGCAAGTAAACAGGACAGACAATACCTCAGGGATGGGAAAGATGGTGATTACACTGAAAGTGGTGGCACTAAAAGTGCCCGGTGGCACTTTCCTGTGCATGTCTTAGAACTGCAGTGTGAAGGCAGGAGCTCTTCTTTATTATAAGGTGTGTATCCTGCCTGCAAACACTGGAGCACTAAAAATGGGATAAAATTTGGAAGGAAAATATTCAGGCAGATCTGCTGCCTCCATCCACTTACCCAGAAAGGCCCAAGGATATTTAGACCTCCAGCTGAAGATCAGCCTCTTGCAGAAACAGTCACAGCCAGACTGCACAAAGAGTACCCATTGCTCTTGGAGGAATCTCCTGGGACATGGCTCAGGAATTGAAACTTCTTGGTTATTTCAGTTTGAATCAGTTTTACTCCCTGCTGCTGTAACTGGGGAACTGAGTGTGTAAAAGAGGTAAAGAAGTTGAAAAGCCAGGCTTAGAGAGCAGCAAGTTTCCCTGTTATTCTAATGGGCATAGCCATGCAGATCTTGTGACAGGGGACACTGTCAGCAAAGAAGTCTCTGATCAGAGGAGCTCACCTGCAGGCAGGGGCACTGAAAGTGTGACAGGCTCAGGACCTTTCATGAAAAGCAAGATCAGCCCAGCACTCATAAAATAAATTAATCCTGGTTCTCCAAAAATTGGAGTGCCTCCACACTGTCCTGTTTGCTTCTCCCAAGGATAAAGGGGAGTCTGTATTGACACTGCACTATGAGATCTATTAGGTGGAGGGTTGAAAAGGGGGAACATGCAATGGTGTGACTAGATCACTGTGTTCCTCACGGTCAGCCATTGTCTTCTTAGCTGAATAAGCTTTTCTGATCTAAAGCTCCTTTGACCATTCACTGATACAACATCAAATTAACATGACTGTGAAGTTGTTAAGAAGACAACATTGTGTGTTCTTTACAAACTCAGAAAACATAGTGGAGATGTTGAGGCTTCAAGTTGTCTTTCTTTCCAGTCTTTTTGTTTCAAAGTGTATAGATGCTCAGTCAGTGAGTCACTTCTAAACAAAATTACTATATATAGCATGTTCAAAATAAAAGTATTTGTAAATTAGGCCTCACTTTAAAAAGTATACCAAAAGAATTGACAGCTGAAGACAGAGTCTTTACCATGTAAAAGCAAAGAATTTACTTGTGAGCCCAATGTGTTAAAATACCCATTTTGTTCATGGTCTCTTTATTAGTACCATATGCCAGAATTTCCCTAAAATTATATTTTAATTTGAATTAATCACTAAAAATGTCAAGGATTATCCTTGGACTGACATGGTAGCCACTGTAATGATGGCAGTAGACTCACATTACAAATGATTAATACAAGTATAGCTAACAAAAAAAAAAGGTTCATTAAAAAAAGAAGAAACTGTCAAAATACATGTTGTAATTAAAATCTACCAAAGCAACTAAATAATTAGCAATTATTATCTTAGCAATGTACCACTTGAGATAAGCATGGTTTAAAGTACAAGGTAAAGGCAGGTTTTACACACAGAATAAGAATTCTTGCTGTTGTGGTTGAAGCCTACTGAGAAGCATCTTGAGAAGGAAGCAAAGAGGACAATGAAGAAAGATTTCATATTACCAAAGTTAATGTTAGACACCACCACTCACATCTATTGATAATCCTTAATTTTTTATGTGCTGAAGAAGCATGTGATGTTTATGAAAAATAAGACAGATAAGACTAATAAGTGTATGAAAAGTGAGTACATCCAAAGCTTGTTTAGTGGGTAAAATCATTTCATGTTCATACCTGTCATAGACCATTGCATGTTCAAACCTAACAGTATGAACCCATACTCTTTTGATAGATAAAGCATCTATCTTAATGTTGAAAAGGCTATGCCTTAGTCCTTTAGAAAACTATTACTGTTTATTTGATCATATTTGTTTTTCTCTATTGCAAATTTTATCCTCTGAAAACTGAAAACATGTATCTAATAGAGGTAGTGGATTCAGAAAAGGATAACTTGAAGTTCACTGTGTCAGAATTCACAGCAAGACCTATAAACATAATCTGTCACCCAGCCAAGGCCTGAGGTTAAAAATTGGGTTTTGTCACTTCAGTCCCAGTTAAATGTTCTTAGTTCAGTAAAATCTTTTTGTGGCAACTGATAAAATTACCTTGCTAATTAGCCAACCATTTTGGTCCACTTCTTTATTTTTTCCTAAGATCTTCCATTTCATCTCTATTCTATTTTCATAGTTACTGTGTAACTGAGAACAATACTTTCAGTAATTAAGGTGAGATGACAAAAAAGTAATCACTAAATATCACCTTGAATAATATAATGAGTAACAGACATCTTGTAGTGACACTAATATGTTAGAGAATCTTAGAATTGGAGTATCCTGGTTTATCTGCAAAAGCTAACACCCCTTCCCCCATCTCAGTTTAGATTGGTGAGCGGGAACTTGCAGAGCTCTGTTTCCCCATCATCCATGGGCCAGCATCTCAGGACTGATATCTCTTTCTGTTTAGTATAAAGGTACAGCAGAGAATGTGGAATCGGGTAATCAGATCTGGAGGAACAAATCAGGTATTGTGGACATGAGTTCTGGGAACAGGTCCTTTTTCTTCATCTTTTCAATTAGAAGTCACAGGTTGCTTTTACCTGCTCTTATGTGAGACCAGGGAAGGCTGTCTGACACCATCCTGACACAGCAGGGCCACAGAGCTTTGTTTTCTATGTAATTCTATTTCCCATTTCTGTATCTGTGTTTCTTAAATAATACTTTTGTATTGGGTTTTACTTGTTACACAGGAGACAAGGCAACATATTTCTCCTCTTTGCAATACACTAACACTATGAAGAGCACATTGCTCATAACTGCACTTAAGTGATCCTTAAAACAAATCAGTTTCTCTCCTTGCAGCTCCTCACAACTTCACTATGATGTATGAAGACCATTTCATTTATGTTAAATGTAAGTGGCAGGTAGAAAGGAAGCTATTAATGGAATAAATATTTTAAAGTATATATATTCTACTTGCTTCCTCAAAGAAGTAGAGTTTGATTCTCCAGTATTCTTATACAGACAAAACTAGTACTGGCAAACATGATTCATTTAACTAAAATGTAGACCATAAAATATATGGTATGAACATACGTGCAGAACTCTTTCAGAAGAACACAGTGACTTTGTATAACAGCATGTGTTGATACCATGTAACTGTTTAAGTTTGGAAATTATTAGATTAAACTAATTTGAGAGGAGGTGTAGGTTCTTACAATGCACCTGAAGAAGCTGGAACTGAGACAGATGAATGGAATAAATTTTCCAGCTCTCAAAGAAATTTAATTAGGGAGAAGACTTAATAGCAGCAATGCAGTTTAGCTAACATAGTCAGATACCTATAGTTAACAGACACTTTTCACTAGGCATTTCACACACCAGGTATCAATATCACATATATCAACAAATAGGTGAAAAGAACAGAAAGGCCACACTTGCCTGGGAGACTCAGTCTTCATGCCCGAGAAGAACTGGAAGTCAAAGTTTGTGGACCAAATTATAGTAAAAATGCCTCTTTTCTGTTTACATCCATTCCATTCTTTACTATTTACTGGTGATGGACACTGCTAAAATAGTATTATAGGTAGGACGCTGAGGATGAAGTTAGAAGCAAAGAAGGAAATTTCCCACAGTCTACCTAGAAACCTTAGAAGTAAATGCTGCTATATGGTGGAACTACTGGTTTTTGTCCTAAAGTAAAATAATCCGATATTAATAATGATTTTTTTTTGTAGGCCCCAACAATTTAAGATTGAATAGCTGGTAAGTGCAATGCCAAAACTCACTCTTCTTGCTTGGGAGGCTAAGCATTTTATTAATCATTTCTGTGATTAATTGCACATACTATGCAATTTTTATCCTACTATTCTTTCTGCACCTACTTGCTTCAAAACTGATTTTTATTGTTGAATTGTACTTCATAACCTGGAACAGATACCTACATGCATGTAGTTAGCTTTCATTGCTATAGTACCTTAGGATTTCCACCAAAGGAACTAACCTGCAACACCTACATGCATGGCTGTCACTTCCATAAACTAATTTAGATGACCAGACACCTTTCTTGTGTTTAAATACAATAAGAGAGGAAGATGCATACCCCATGCAGGTCACCACATTTAGTGATGCTGTATCACCAAATATGTTAGAAAAACCATTTTAAAGTTTAACCTTTCTGTTATTTTGGTTTTGGGGGTTTTTTCTGTTTGTTGTTTTTTTGGGGGGGGTTGCTTGGGGTTTTTTAAAGATTTATGGGCAGGGCTAGGTTATCCTCATCATAAATAAATATTATTTCTCAGCATTCTCCAATTAATGCTAAAACCCAAGTAAAAGGTCTCTTAACTTTGTACTTTCTACCATGTCTTTGATGCTACCCTTTTTTAAATTCAGTTTTACATACATTTCATTGTGATAGCTAGAAGTCTAACTTTTTCCTAGGATTGTGTACTTCAGTGTCAGACTTTCTATCATGTCTACGGCTCCTTCACAACTGAGTATTCTTCCTAAAAAAGTATTTCTCCACTTGTAGTCAGACAGACTCCTATAGTCCTATAACCCTGACAGTATAGGGTTACTGACACTATTCTCAGAAATTTGTGTTTAGGTAAGTGTTAGAAATAAGAAAGATCTTTACAAGCTAGCTAAGTCTCAAAATACTGACTTTCTTGGCTTCATTCTCACAATGCATACTTATATTCCCAGACCTAACCATATAACAGTAGACAAATATCTTCACATTTAATTAGCTCTATAAGCATCTTGAAGTACAGAGACATAATGGATTAGAAATTCAGACCCTAAGTTTTGCCTTGATTTTATATAAAGCATTACTAAGAACTCTCATCCATTTCTAAAATGGATATAAAACCAGCCATGGTGATCCAATACCACAGTCTTGGTAATTTTTTGAGGTTTGTATTCTAAGCTGCAACAGTGTACATTGCACAAACAACACGTAGCTGTTGCTAATTCCCTATTATACTAATTTGTTCATGTTAAAAGGACCCTAAACAGAAAAAAAGTAAAAAAAGATCCCATGCTTTACTCTTGCCAGGGTTATGGTGTGTCTGAGAAGTGATCAGAAATCCACAAATGTACTTAAATTTATTAGTAAGATACACCTTATTTAGTTTGACATAAGTAAATCAGGTGTATTTTTCATTTAACACTCTAGCATTCTGCACTACAGAACTGCAGAAACATAGTTTCTGTAAAAACACTGAAGTTAGACAAGTGTCTTATTTAATAATCCCAAAAATACAAGGAACCTTTAGAAACCAATTGTCTCAAATCTTTATTGTTTGGCTTTGTTTTTTCCAGTCCAAAAGGGTTATATAGCTTGACTGTCATTCAGCAAATTTGCATTATAGCAAATGTTGCAGTTTAGTTCCCACTACTGTAGTTTCTATTTTCAAATGTTTACACCTATGTTCAGGCTGTAACTTTGATAGGCCATGGTAGGAAGTACTTTCACAGCACTGCATGTTACTATTACAGGCCAATATTTCCAGCCTAAAAAAGTAATTTAATTCATTTGGATTTCAATAGAAAAACCCAATATTTTAAATTCATCAAATTTTAAATCTTCAGCTGGAATACAGCCATGATTTTATCTGCCTCACAAAGCAGAGATGGTAGAAAAGAAGGAAAATACAAAAAAGAAATGCAGTCAAGTTAGAAAACATGGGTGAACTGAAGGGTTTTCCTCAAGCTAATGATTTATCAGAGCATACACATTCATGTACTGGCACAAATCAAAACCTGACCTCTTAACTAGATGCTCATTAACTTTCATTGCTGTGCTATGAATACATTCATAGGTTCTTCTCAACTCAGTGTAATAGTGGCTAGGAGAGGGAAAATTGCTTTATGCCTGCTCAGCCAGACTCTCTTTTGTCAAGTCTATTTGTGCTGTTTTGAGTTCCCCAATCCACGAAATATATTTGCCCGGTCAGAACTGCCCTACAGTCTCTGATATTACTGGGGAAAAAAAAAAAAAAAAAAAAAGTAAGAAAAGGGCTCCCAAACATAAGAATGAGACACTAAGTCTTATATACTGAGAGTCTGACATCACATTTTTTCTCTTAGGTCTAAGAGGAGCTCCTGAAAACCTGTACCTTCAAAGATCATATCACCTTAGGGCTTAATAGTATGAAATTTTATATTCCTTTGTTTTTCTTTGCTTTGGATCAGGTATTTTGGAAGTTGGCCGACATTATAGTTCAATGGTGAATGTTTTTTGAATTACAGATTAAACTAACAAATTAGTAATATGTTGCATTAAAAAAAATGCATACGCACAAACCCCACCAAACAAAAAAAACAAAAACAAAAGCAAGCAAACAAAAGCAACCAAAATAAAACAAAGCAAAAAAATCAGCCAGCTCTGTCTTCAATTTCTGTATTGTAATCACATCCTAAAATGGTTTATGTGGCATAATAAGATTATTACATGATTTCTTAGGTTCGTCTGATTACTCAACTCAATCAGCTGTTATATAAACTCTGAGATTAATCTGCTTCTTACTATGTACCCTTTACTGTATGGACAAGAGAAGATGTTGATAGCTCAAATAACAGATGTAAAATCTATTTTTAGTTGATATTCAAGCATCACAGACTCTGGAGTCACCTTTTGGTATAATAAAATGGCTATATTCAATGATCTTTTTTTCAATATTTATTTCATTATAAAGTTTTCTATACTCTAAAACCTCTAAAGCAAATCAATAAACAGATTCATTAGTTACACTCATAGAATCATAGGATGTTTTGAGTTGGAAGGGACTTTTAAAGATAATGTAGTCTAACACCCCTGCCATGGGCAGAGACATTTTTCACTGTATCATGTTCTGAAACCTGACCTTGGACATTCCAATAATAAGGCATCCACAGCTTCTCTGGGCAACCTGTTCCAGCTTCTCATGACCCTCATAATAAAAAAAAATAAAATTTCTTAGCTATATCCAATCTAAAACTAGACTCTTTAAGTTTTACACCATTGCCCCTTGTCTAATCGCTACAGGCCTTGTTAAGAAGACTGTATTTTTCCATTTTTTTCATAAGGCTCCTTTATATATTGAAAGGCTACAATAAGGTCTTCCCAGACCCTTTTCCTCTCCAGGTGGAGCAACATCAGTTCTCTCAGTCTTTCCTCATAGGAGAGTTTCCCAGCCATCTGATTGGTTTTGTGGCCCTGTGGACCCATTTCAACAGGTCCTTCTTGTCCTTCTTGAGCTGAGGACTCCAGAGCTGGATGCAGAATTCCAGGTGAGGTCTGACCAGAGCAGAGTTGAGGGGCAAAAATCACCACTCTCAATCTCTGGCCACAATTCTTTTGAAGATGTAGCCCAGGATATGGTTGGCATTGTGGATTGTGAGGGCACATTGCTGACTCATTTCCAGCTTTCTATCCACCAGTACTCAAAAGTATTTCCCTTCAGGGTTCATCTCAATACCATCCTCCCTAAGGCTGTACTGATCCAAGAGGTGGCCCAAACCCAGGTGCAGGACATTGCACTTGGACTTGTTGAGCTTTATGAAGTTCATATGGGCCTGTCAAGATTCCTCTGGATGGCATCCCTTCCCTCAAGCAGGTCAGCTACATGTCTCAGCTCCTTGACACTGTTTTACCTTACATCACAGAAGGCCTGAATTTCATCCCAGTCTGAGGTCTGTGTTAGTTTTAGAGGGTCAAAATAAAAAAAAAAAAGGTCACATTTAGAAGGAAGCACAGATGACTGACTGGTGAGCTATACATTTTCTGACTATTCTTGAGCAGGCCTATGAAATCTATGTGCCTCACTTTCCAACAGGGAAATCACATGGCTGTAGCCCAATTTGTCTATCTAGACTGTAGACTCCATAAAGTAGGAAGCTATCTTACTGCATCTAGATTTTGACCAGGGTCACGTTGAGAGGTCATGAAGCTCTAATCCCAGGACTCATTCACAGGAAACCAGAATTCACACAGTCTTTCCAAGCACAGGCTGCAGAGTCCCACCAGAGCCAAAGCTGGGGTTTCATCAGCTCACAATTCAAGAAGTTGCTAAATCAAGCACCATGAGGTCCTAATCTGGTTTTGAGCTTGTATGTATTCTTTTAGTATACATTTTAAAAAGCCTAGTGTAGGATGTAGAGAGAAGTATGAACTGGTGATTTTTCCTAAAGCTTATTCCAGTGGTTTAGAAGTACTGTCCCTGAAACAATGTTGTGGGAAAAGAACCACGACATGTCCCTTCACCCCTTGCACTCCAACACTGCAGACAGACACTTAAAACACTCATCTGAAAAATAAACCCATTGCTAATCACACTGGTCTTAAGCAAGGGCTAACATTTGTTAGAAGTTTTTGGTAAAATGCAATCTTTTATTCAATACAAATGTTGAAAATAGTTTTTCAAAGACACTACTTCTAATCTGAAACACTTTATTTCACCACACTTTTCTACTAGCAAACAATAAAAAGTTTTCACTAAAAATCATAGAAACAATTTCAGAGACGTCTTTGAAATGGAAGGTCAGCTTAAGACAGAAGAAAATCAGAAATTCAAAACTGTGCAAATTTGCCTAACTTAGACTTCATAATCCATCTTCAAAGAGCAGAATGTCCTGGAGTCCCATTTTTTTTTCTCCCTGGCTCAGAGGATTTAAGTTAAAGCACAGCATTTGGTAATGTCTTGATCTCACAGTTACATGGAATCTGTCTATGATGATTACATTACATTTTTGTTTGTCACTGTGAAAACAGGCACGAGGTATAAACAGATACTCTTTATAGACCAAGAGCCTCCAGCCTGCATTCAGTGTTAGCATGATGGTATTGTGTAACAGCATTGTATCTGTCTCAGAAGTGGATTTGCAGTGACCTCTGTAGGACAGAGCTAAAGCAGAGGTCATTTATTCTCCAGACTCACTTCTGAAACATGCTGGACACAGCTACAACTTCTCCAGCGTATTCATGGTGACGAATCTGCCTACCAATACTAGGATAAGAAACTGCAAAACTTAAGCCCATGATACTCTGAGTGACTGACAGCTCCGCTATGGCAGTGTGCTAAAGATCTCCCCACTGGTCCCTAGAGCCTTTAGACATGTAAGAACTAGTTGTGACTACACTAAGATTTCTGAAGAATAGTTTCTGTGAAACCACCCGGTTTCAAGGTTTACAGCATGCAGAGGTAACCAGGCTCTGCTTCAGTTATCACAGGGAAATACAACCACCAACCACACAACATCCAATTCAGCCTTCTTACTGGGTTTAGTTCTGTACTGTAAAACAGACACAATTGGTGCAGGATAAACAATATTTTTATCTTTGGTCTCTTGGGTGTTTTTAACAGAGCAACAGTGTCTCCAGTGTCTACCTTTTTCTTCATGTAAAAGTCAATAGAGAGAAAGCAAAGGTGAAAAAATTGAGTTATGACTCCACAGACGTCCAATTCAGGTCCCAGTTTCTAAACCAGAGAGAAAACTAATTCCAGTGTGTCTTCATAGGCAAAATCTCTTGGACTACTTTGTGGTCTTGTTGAACCTTATGAGGTTCACTTGGGCTCACTTCTTGAGCTTGTTCAGGTCCCACTGCCTGGCATCCTATCCCTCAGCTGTCAACATCACTCACCTTAGTGTCATCTGCAAATGTGCTCATCTCACTGTCTGTGTCATTGGTGAAGATTCTAAACAGCACTGGTCTCAGTACAGACCCCTGAGGAATGCCACTTGTCACTGATCTCCATCTCAACAATGAGCTATTGACGACTACTCTCTCAATGTGACCATCCAACCAATACCTCATCTACTACAGAGTTCATCCACCAGATTCATATCTCTCCATTTTAGAGAGAAAGATGTTGTAGGGAATGTTCTGATCGGTGTGTTCCTGAATCTGGTATCAGAATCCACCTCCTGAACACAGCTCCCATCTGCTGCTGGGCCCAGTTTGGGACTCACCTCATGCCTGCTCCACAGCATTGTTGGTGACATAATTGCCATCAGGAGGATTGGGTTGAATACTGGTTTTGTACATATTTGTATATATTCTATTGTTATTATTATTTTCATTAAAGTGTTCTAGTTATCCTTTCTAATTGCTAAATCTCTCTCCCTTATTCCTTTTCTCTTCCCCTCTGGGGAGGGTGGGAGGTTAAAAGAGAGCATCTGTTATCAGTCTAAGGGGCCATCCTGACTGTTCAGGATAGAAGGCACTATGGACAGGGTCCTCCTTGGTGCTCCAAGGGGGAAAGTCCCCAAAGAGAAGAAGAACTCCAACAACAATGAACAAACAAATAAGAGAACGTGAGACCCTTTGGATCTTAGAGCTTTATATGCTCAGCTGAATATGCCGTTTATGGGACAGAATACCTGGTTGGTCAGTTTGGGGTCACCTGTCCACTCCTTCCTGCAGGTGCAGCCTTTCACTTTCTGCACTCCCCAGTGTGGCAAACAAGATCCAGCAGTGGCCTTGGTCTGTACACCAACCCTTGGTAATAACTCTAAACATGGGGTGTTATCACTGCCAGAAACAGACACTGCCTGGGAAGACGCGCTGCTGACTTCAGACAGTTCAGTTAGTTAGAAAAAAATGAACTGAAAAATAAAATCACTGAACACTGTCTCCCATGGGATCCTCACAGTCAAGTGAGGATTGTGGATTAAGAACTGTGGATTGAGTGATTGTGCAGTAAGGTGGATTGGGAACTGTCAAAAGGACAGAGCCCAGAGAGTTGTAGTCAGTGGAGCTGAGTCTAGCTGGAGGCCTGTAACTAGTGGCGTCTAGCTGGAGGCCTGTAACTAGTGACATTCTGTGATTCTGTGATTCTGTGAAGGAACAAACCACTGAAAGTAAGTGCTGTGCCAGTGTCCTGTGGACGAAGATCACAACACAACAGCCAAAGTCAAGACTATTCCGACCCACTGGAAAGCACCTCCTATATGCATACGTAGGGAGAGGAAAATGTTATTGACCAAAATCAGGATTAGGGGGGCCCTTCCTTTGGCCAGTCTGAGAAGAGGGGCAATCAAATCTATTGGGCTGTGTGGATTCAATGGCCTGGCACATCTGAAGTACATCAACAGTACGAGGCTCTAGTTAACACTGAGGCCCAATCCACTTTAATTCCCTCAGAACATACAGGTTCGGAAGTTATTTCTATTGCTGGAGTGACAAGAAGCTCCCAAGAGTTGACTGTAGTGGAGACTGAAGTGAGCTTGACCGGAAGAGAATGGCAGAGACATTTTATTGTGACTGGCCCAGATGGTCCATATATTCTGGGCATTGACTATCTAAGAAATGGGTACTTCAAAAACCCAGAAGGACATAAAAGGGCATTTGGAATAGTTGTAGTGGAGACAGATGGATTAAAACCATTGAATGCATTGCCTGGTCTCTCAGAAAATCCCCCTGTTGTGGGACTGTGAAAAGTTGAAGAACAGTAGTAGCCAATTGCCACTAAGACTATGCACCACCGACAGTATCTCACAAACCGAGATGCTGTGATTCCCATCCATAAGATGATTCATGAGGTGGAAAACCAAAGGGTAGTCAGCAAAACCCACTCACCTTTCAACAGCCCCATCTGGCCAGTGTGTTAACTCTGATGGGGAAAGGAGATTGACTGTTGACTACTATGGCTTGAATGAAGTGACTCCAGTGCTGAGCGCTGCTGTACCTGATATGTTGGAGCTTCAGTATGAGCTAGAGTCCAAAGCAGCCAAATGATATGCCATCAGTGACATTGCCAATGCATTCTTTCTCATTCCCCTAGCAACACTGTGCAGGCCGCAGTTTACCTTCACCTGGAGAGGCATGCAGTACACCTGGAATCTGGCAGAAGAAGATGAGGAAGAGAAGGTGACACATGCAGAAGAACCATAAGAAGAACTGCCATATAACCAGCTGCCAAATGATGAAAAGCACTATGCTCTTTTCACTGATAGTTCCTGTGTTCTCATGAGAGTGAATCAGAAGTGGAAAGCAGCCGTAAGATGACCAACATGACAAGTTGCAGAAACCACCGATGGACAAGGTGAGTCAAGTCAGTTTGCCGAACTCAAAGCTGTGCAGCTGGCTCTTAACATTGCTGAGCAAGGGAAGCGGCCATAACTTTATCTCTACACTGACTTGTGGATGGTGGCCAGTGTACTATGGGGGTGGCTTGACCGATGGAAAAAGGCTAAGTGGCAACATAGAAGGAGATCCATCTGAGCTGCTGAAGTCTGGCAAGACACTGCTTCCAGGACAGAAAAGCTAATTGTCAGTGTCCGACATGTGGATGCTCATGTGCCTAAAAACCGGGCCAACAAAGAAAACTGTAACAATGCCCAGGCAGACCAGGCCGCCCATGTACAATTGTCACAGATGGACTTGGACTGGCATCACAAGGGAGAGTTGTTTTTAGCTCAATGGGCCCATGATGCTTCAGGTCACCAAGGTAGAGATGCTACCTATAAATGGGCATGAGATCGAAGGGTTGACCTAGCTATAGACATTATTTCCCAAGTTACCCATGAATGTGAGACAAGTGCTCCAATTAAGCAGGCCAAGAAAGTGAAGCCCCTGTGGTATGGTGGGAGGTGGACTAAATACCAGTATGGAGAGGCCTGGAAGATCGACTATATCGCTCTCCCACAGACCCACCAGGGTAAATATTGTGTGCTCCCCATGGTGGAGGCAACCAGTGACTGGCTGTAGACTTACCCTGTGCCTCATGCCACCACCTGGAATACCATCCCGAGCCTTCAAAAAAAAAGTCCTGTGGTGACATGGCACCCCAGAGCGGGTCGAGTCTGACAATGGGACTCATTTCACAAACAACCTAGTTACCACCTGGGCCAGAGAGCATGGGATTGAATGGGTGTTTCATATTCCCTACCATGCACCAGCCACCAGAAAAGTGGAGAGGTGTAATGGGCTGCTCAAGACAACCTTAAAGGCTTTGGGTGGAGGGACATTCAGTAACTGAGAACAGCACCTGGCTGAGGCCACATGGCTTGTCAACACCAGAGGTTCTGTCAATCAAGCTGGCCCTGCCTGATCAGGATCCCTTCACACCACAGATAGGGATAGAGTCCCTGTAGTGCACCTGAGAGGTATGTTAGGGAAAACTGTTTGAGTCAACCCTCCCTCTAGCAAAGAGAAGCCCATTCACGGGATTGGTTTTTGCTCAAGGACCTGGCTGTACATGGTGGATAATGCAAAAAGATGGGAAAACACAATGCATGCCTCAGGGAAACTTAACCATTGTCTAAACTCACACAGAGTACTGTAATTCTGTATCTAGACTGCCGTATGTATGAATATAGTTGAATGTTTTTATTTTAGCCTATGGGTGTGGCAAGAAGGGGAAAGGGAAAAAGATAAAAGTTTAGGGGTGGATAATGTCAAGGAGTAGCAAGTTTCTTTAAAACCTTTTATTTTTCCCTGCCAATGGCAAAAAAAGGTGGAAAGGGGGTGTCACAGCAGTTTGTCTCACAGACTGGGGCCAGCTGGGGTCGGGGGGCAACCTGGACTGAAAGACTGACAGGAACAGAAGTGAAGTGGTTTCCGGAAGGGTCGGTGGCTGGTGTGGTTTCGGGAGGAAAAGATTTTCAGCACCGGGTGGGGGCCTGCTCTGAGGTTTCTCAACGTGAATTTCTCCAACCAGGTTGTCGCCGCAAAGGTGGGAGCATCCCTGCCAGCCATGTAGGTTTATCTGACACTTTTTTCCCCTAAAACCCCATTTTCCCGCACCTTGTGGATGGTAGCCGGGGACACCAGACCCCTTGTCTCCCCACCCCAAAGCTGCATCCACCCCCACTGTGTCCTTCCAATGGTTCCCCGGTGGCCCCCTGCTGGTCATTGAATTGACTGTGTTTCTGTTTCCTGTTGTTCTGCTGTTCAAAGTTTACTGTTTCATGTTGTTTGGGTTTTGCATTCTATACAAATCTCTCTCTCTCTCTCTGTATATTTATATATTCTTTGATAAAATTCTTGTCTCCTTACAAGCCTCTAATTTTGCTAAAATTTAAGATATGTCCAAACCAGGACAGTAACTTACTACTGGTTTCCATTCGTAGCCCTGCCACATGCCTCTCTCTTTGAACAAAGCATATAGAATGCCAGGGAAAATTGGCTAGAACAACAAAAAGCCTCAACCATGTTTCCTGCAGGAGCCAGATAAAACCATTCATGGCACTGTGTCCATGATGGGCAGACACAAAGTACCGTTATTTGGCAATTTGGCCTACTCAATTGCTTACCCTATAGTGACACTTTCTTCCTTGTTAATGTTCATATTTTGGTTTAAAAAGGAAAACAAAACTGTCAGATTTTTACAGGTTGCATCAGCTGATTTATTTGTACTGTACTAATGCTGATAGTTTTGGTTTAACTTTGGGCTCACACTGTAACTCTGTGGAGGACAAAAAGTCCAAGTAAATTTACTGAAGCCAGATTGCGCCTAAGAGAGGAGGCTTAGTACTGTGACATTTGCAGTCCCCTTGGTCTGTCAGTTGCATAAATACTTCTCCATCCATCCTATAGCCTTATTAACCAGTCCTCTGGTTAATAGCATTAATAATAATAATATTATTACTAATTGCTAATTAACTATTTATTAACTGAATAATATTACTCATTAGTTCTCTTCAGCAAGAAGTGTTTACCTGCCCAAATGTGAATCATGAACTTTCTGGTACACACTTCTTACAACTACAACTGGTTTTGTTTTGTTGTTGGGTTTGGTTTTTTTTCTGTGGCTAGAGTATGACTTTTCCTTTGACATTTAACTTGCACAGAACTATAGCAAGCCAAGGGAAACAGCAGCGTAATAGGCAGGAAAATAATTTTTTATCCAGTAGCTGATGTTTACTTAACAATTAGCTGGCAGCCAGAAGGATGAATAGTTTTGCCTAGACTGAGGACATAAGGATGCAAAACTCATTTAGTCACACCCTGCATCCAGTGATCTGTCACTTGAAGTTATTTTGGTAGCATTTACTAGCAATCTGAAACACAGGAATTCTAGCAGAACAGCAGTAGTAACTTTAGGTGTCTACAAGCATTTGAAATGCCACAAGCTGCCAGACTGTTGACTGACTCAGCTGTCTTCCAAAATAAATGCAGTTCCTATTGACTTAGATGGCAGTTAAATTAAGGTGGTGCTGAGGTCATGCCATCAGTGTTCAGCTGATAAACCAAAACAAGTCCACCAGCAATCACATAACCCACGTTAGTATGTTAATATGTTTATGCAAAAATGCTTACAAGTTTTCTGTCCAGGAACATAACAAGTATAAGATCATAGCAGTTTTTATATTATTAGTACTTTTCTCAGCCACATCTTTTATCCTATAGCTAGACAGTCCAGCCTGGAGGCTAAATTAATCCTAATTAAGGAAGAGACAAATCCAAGGTTCCACTTTCAATTACTTTCCAATAAATACTTTACTAAACTTCCTTGGTTTTTATTCTGAAATAATAATAATGAAACTAAAAGAAAAAAAAAGCATGGAGGAGACTGTAGGGTGCTTGCTAATACATCAGAAATCAGTTATGAAGATTCACAGGCAAGATGAAGAGCTGAAACATGGCATATGTAACAAAAACAAACAAAAGAAAGCATACTGAGACACTTATCTTGGGTCTTTGTCTTGACAGTGACCTGAACCCATTTTACTCTAGTTTATTTATGTAAAAATATATAGTATCTTGCCAGTGTGAAGTTGTATGCTATACTTTTCAATTGCAAAAATCACATAGCAATAATTATGCCTCCACAGAGCAAGGACAGCAAAAGCAACAGGTGTTATTTACCATGAGTTAATTTATCACAATATATCATTACTATAAAATATAAGAAAGTATAAAAAAACTTCATAGGCTTACTGTTCAGGAACCATATTTGCAAAGGTGATTTACAAAATATAATCATGTCAAAATCATAGAATGGTTCCTTAAAGATCATCTACTTTCAATCCCTCTGCTCTGGGCAGGGACACCTCCCCGAGTTGAAGTTGCTTAAAGACCCATTCTGCCTGGCCTTGAACATTCACAGGGAGGGGGTATCCACAGCTTCTCTGGGAAACCTGTTACAGGGTATCACCAGCCTTACAGTAATAATTTCTTCCTAATATCTAACTTAAATCTCCCTCTTCCATTTTGAAAGTGATACCCCTCGTCCTGTCACTACACTCTCTGATGAAGAATAAAAATTGGACATGTTAAAGCAAAAAGTTTTACAATACATACAAGTGACTGGTGGTACACCAGTGAATAATTTTTCTAAAATTTCATCTACCTCTGTTACCTGTTTACTATGACAAAAACCACATTTAGAAATGTGGTGTTTGTTATTTATACTAAAATAGCTAGAAAGACACTAGAAATGGAAGTTTGGGGAATTCATTTACATGAGAGGTCTTTTTAAGATAAATCTGCCTCCAACCTTAAGTAGGAATATTCTCTGAAATGGATTCTATGTCTTTGAAAATGTACCATGACAATGCTGTGAACTGAAACTATTTATTATTATTAATTATTAACTTCTTTTTGTAGAATTTATCTTGAAAGGAAAATGCAATTTTTAGGGATGAATTTTGAAACCATCACTGCTCTTTCCCTTACCTCTTATAAGGTTGGGAGTAAGTCCTGGGGCATCTCCCCTCAGGCCAGGGCCATTGCTCAAGGCCAGAGCAGCTGCCCCTTGCCTGACACCTGAGGTCTCACACACGTCTTGGCTCCCTTGAAAAGTGCACTTGCCTTCAGAAGGGGAGATCTACAATCAGTAGCCCCCTAGTGTGTGGGGTGAAGCAGAGATAGTGACAGACTGATAGGGCCTGTCTTCTTCCCAGGCAGTATGGGAAGAAGAGCCCTGCTGAAGTGCAGCTGGCATTGGTGCTCAGCATAGAAGTGAGGGGAAGTGGAAAAGAGCTGTGGGGTGCTGAGCAGGTCCAGAAACCAGAGCAGTTCAGAGCCCTAAGGTCTGGGGGAAAGCCACTCATTTAGAGCTGTGTCATCTTTCTGTACCCATTTCCCATGTGTTCAGCAAACCTTTTGACAACTTGGTGTAGGAAGAGACTGTGTGAGTGTGGAGATTATATTAAATCTTAGTCAAATAACTATCGTTCAGTAACATGAAATACAGCTGGTTGCCTCCCTGGGCAGGAAACACTCATGTGGCAGAAAGATGGGGTATAAGCTAGTAGAAGAGCTTAATTTCTTCCCAAGATGAAGAAAAAGTCTCAAAGAGTACAGAAAGGTCTCCGCAGCGGAGGCTTCTCACACTCAGTCTCAGGAGAGCTCTGCCTTCACCCTGCTGAGTGTCTTCAGCCGCATGCTATTGCAGCTGTGGGTATCATGTGAGTCTTCGCCACAGGAGAGAAGCCTTGGAAGGTGTTTCGGAGAGAGAAGGCTCTATCCCCTCTTGATGAAGGGACCTTGGGAAGTGGTGGAGGATTTGAAGGAGTCATCATTTTTACACATCCCAACAGAACCAGCGTAAAAAAAGCAGAGGAACAAAGAGGATTGTGCTCTCAGTGAATATCTGCCTGCTATCAACAGAGGCACAGAGGGTCAGGATGAAAGCTTCAGCATGAAGGAGAGACCCTGTGAGGCCCTTTACATTCGGAGTATGTCAGATTATTCAGTACAGGAGAAACAGGAAGAGAGACCCAAATAAGCAGATGAAAGGAAGAAGATCAAACAAAAATATTGAATTACATTGTCACCTTCCTTGTTCAGCAATGCATTACTGTGTACATCTGAACTGAAACATAGGCTGGATTGCATGGTAGGCTCTTCTAGGGCCATGACCCGAGACCACTGACCTAGTGATCTAGTACCAAGATTGGATCAATCTTTTCATGCTGTTATGTGCAAGCAAGTGCTTGGAAACTATGTCCGTTATCCCTGCAGCAAACTAATGACCACATTTTCCGGAGGGGGTTTCCATATTCCAGCTTCAGCCAGGGAACAGCACCACCGTGTGGTCAACACCCAGACAGCCACTGCCACTTACCATTCGAGTAGTATCACTGTTTTCAAAACTTCCGGTCTGCACAGAGACCTTAAAATGTTCCTTTCTTTATGAATATACCTCTTCACTTCTTTTTATCCATTTATATTTGGTGTGCACCATGGAAGGCGTTCGTGTTCATAAAGGTCACCCTAAGCTTCACTGCAGAGAGTAAGAAGGGCTACATTGCTTTTAGAGGCATCACAACACAGGTTTGGTGCAGGTTGACTGGCAGCTTTGTCACAGACTCTGGGACTAGCCAAGTGTCAATCACACTTAAAGGACAAAATAATAGGATTAAGTCCTAGGCAAGGTAGAAATAAACTCCACTGACTCAAAGGTTCCAAGTGGTAGCAATGCATCTCAGTGTCTTATGCAAAAGCTTTTCCTTCTGCTTTCCATCAAATAATCAAGAAAGGCAGGAGCATGCTGCTGGAACATAATAAGTTCTGCAGTTCAGGCTGATGTGCCAGAAATAGGCATTTCATATACGCCTCACAGTTCACAAGTGAGTTCCTAGGTCATCTCTGGTCTTTCATCCTATTTCTTTCATTCCAGAAACTAGATCCCATTTATTTCAGGTTGGGTGAAGATTCTCTTATACAGGGATCTAATTAGATTAGAAATTAGATTTACATGCAATGTAAAGCTTGAATCCATTTCCTCTTGTTCTATCAATTATTCCTTGGGAGAAGGAACTTACAACCACCTCACTATAATCTCCTTTCTGGTATTTGTAACACTGAGCAATAAGGTCTCCCCTGAGCCTCCTTGACTCCAGGCTAAACAACCCCAGCTCCCTTAGTCACTCTTTGTAAGACTTGCTCTCTAGATCCTTCATCAGCTTCACTACCCTTCTCTGTACCCACACCAGTACTTCAACATTCTTCTTGTAGTGAGGGGTCCAAAACTGAACACAGCATTAAAGTTGTTGCCTCATTGATGCAAAGTACAGGGGGATGATCCCTTCCCTATTGCTGCTGGCCACACTATTTCTGATACAGGCCAGAATGCTGTTTGTCTTCTTGGCCACTTGGGCACACTGCTGACTCATGTTCAGCTGGGTGTTAATCAGCACCTCCAGGTCCTTTTTCACTGAGCAGCTTTCCAGTCACTTTTCCCCCAGCATTGCCTAGTGTTGTTGTGACCCAAGTACAGGACACATCACTTGGCCTTGTTGAACCTCATACTATTGGTCTTGGTTCATTATTCCAGCCTGTCCATATCCCTCTGTAAAGCATTCCTACCTTCAAGAAGATCAACACACCTAACTTGTGTCATTGCAAACTTACTGAGGGCACCCTACATCCCCTCATGTAGATCATTGACAAAGACATTAAAGAGGAGTGGTCCCGATCCTGAGCCATGAAGAACACCACTAGTGACCAGCTGCCAACTGGATTTAATTCCATTCACCACAACTCTCTTGGCCCAGATATCCAGAGAGTTGAGTTTTTTTCTGATTTTTTTGTTGATTTTGGTTTATGTTGTTGTTGTTGTAATATGTTGTTGTTACTGTAGTTTTTAATTGTAAAGAGATTTTTTTAATTATTATTATTAACTACACTTCTGCTGCATACAAAATAAAATCAACTCTTTTTTAATTGATGTTCACAGTCTCCAACTGCATGTTGGCACAGCTGGCTGAATGGTTACTCTGGGGAAAAAATAGAACATTGTCAAACAGCTAGAGAGTAGAGATCAGAAAAACTTACCACTTCCCTAGGCACTTCACTGTACTCACCTCAGCTCCCAGGCTGCTTCAACACCTGTATATTTCAGGGTGTGTAGTAACCTGTCCTTGCCAGATTGATGCAGCACTGGAACACACTTGGGTGGTTTAGGGACACTTTGAGGTTTGCACATGCAGATATTTTATGACTGTTTGGATGTTTCGTTCATGGTCATAGAGCACTTATTTCTGTCACTGGCATGCAATTCAGCCACTGGGAATGTGATGGTCAAGTCACATGTATACAACTAAGAATAATATGGGAACACATCCCATATTAATAAATTGAGGTAGTGAATCTGCCTTCCTGGACACTGAGAAGTCTTACCTTCTGAAACCTGAATCATTTTTGCCCCAAAAAGTCCCTCAGAGAAGGTGGTTAAAGCTGTTTCTCCACACCTGTATTTTGAGGAGTTCCCCAACAAGATTGTCAGATGCATGAAGGACCCTAGTAAAGGATAAAGGATGGATCCATGAAGTTGCCTTGGTAAAGATCTTTGCCAGCCTTGTGAAAGCGAACTTATTCTCTTTCCTGATATATCTTCACAGTATTCATGTCTTATATGGCACATTCTTTTGTTTTCTTTTGTAGTCTTAGCACCTTGCCTTGTAACTTCATCACCCAGAGCTATACAGACTAATTTGCAATCAGTGCAAATTCTCACTATTTTAGCAAACCTTTCTTTCTATTGTATTGAACTCTGATTCCCTTCAAACAGAGTATCAAAATAGGAACATTCATGTTAATGTCAGATTGACTTCAGACAAAATATTTACTAGGTTTTGTTTGTTTGTTCGTTTGCTTATTTTAGAGTTCCTTCATCAGCATTACTTCCGGGTAGAATGAACACTCACAGAAGCATGTAAGATTTACTTCAGACGAAATCAACAGAACAATCTTTAAATGAAAGAAATGGGGACTTGAAATTTTCATGCCTGTTTTAAGTTGTTCTATGGCTTAAAAAGCACATTTTTTTTAATGCATTTTCAAGCATCTCCTAGTTTTGATGGACTTGAACTATCAAAATAACATCTTATCTTTGCATGTGTTGTAGTTTAAACCCAACAGGGAACTGAGCACCACGCACATGCTCACTCACATCCCTCCCTGCTTCAGGATGGGAAGAACAGGGAGAAAAAGGCAAAACTTGAGAGTGTAGTAGAACAACACAAGAGGAGAAGAAACAACAGTAGTAACATCATTAGTAATGAAATAACATATAAAGCGAGTGATATAAACAGCACTGACCACTCTGACCAGCACCAACAAGCAAGGTCAGGCCATTCCCCTTCTATAGCAGGCATAACCTCAGTATGGTATGGAATATTACATTGATTGGTTCTGTCTGTCCTGGCTGTGGCCCCCTACAAGCTGCTGGTAAAAATTAACCCTATCCTAGTCAAACCCAGGACATTATGTCTGAGTATGCTGGAGCTAAATGTTTCTAAAGCTGTATGATATTCATAAAAGCAGAGCTAGGAGCTGGAATGGTTCTGTTTCTCTCAGAAATGAGCAACACATTCTGGAAAAAAATCTTGTGACATTGATATCATAGACTGAAACAAAAACAGACTTTGATGGGACGGAGCTCAATCTGAATGTAAAATTAAATGTTGTGCTTTATAAACACCTGCAGACAAATTAGTAATTCACACTTCTATCTTGTCTGTTAAATGACATATAATTGACAATATTTTTCCACATCCAAAAAATTTCAGACCTGGGACCTTTGTATTTTGAGAGCAATGTAAAGGCTGGTTATAGCACACTTTGTCAGTCCTTAATACATTGAAACTAAAAATGGTCCTGGAACATGGAGAAGATAAATACCTTTGCTTGTTGCTTCTTCTTCCCTACATTCAAGCAACACTCAAAGACCTTGAGCATTGAACCATTGGGTCAGCTACATTAACAGCAAAGATTTTCTCCCATCTGAATAGAATTTGAGAGTATGGCCACACCTCAAACAAGCACATGCTTAAATTAAAGCCTTCAAACAAAGATCATACCTCCTTCTCAATGCTCCAGTGCAGAATAGCTTGCCAGCCCGCTCTGAGCCATTAGAGGTAGCAGGTAACAGCCAAACATCCTTGAGGCAGTATCCGTTATTCTCCTACAAGTAAAAGAATCACAGTTCTGCCTTGACCTTACAGGATCCATACAAAGGCAGCTTTCATCCTAGAAAGGATGCTGTAGACTCTCCTTCACTTGCACATTACACACCTACCTGTGGCTTAGAAACAAATAGACTGAAGTTTACCAAGTACTGACCTTTCCTCCTGCCTCCCCATGCAAGGAATTTTGATTAGTGTCTATAAATATCAGAAAAGTTTTCCTCAAACAAATTTCCCTATAGTTGCAAAAGCAGTATTAATTTATGTCAGCCTGAGCCAAAGTCAGCCATGCACACCACCCTCTGGTACAGTGTTTTCTTCCTAGATTAAGAGTAATTGGTGTAGAGAACTGAGCAGAGGCCACTGAAGTGACAGGGGAAAAAAAAAAAACAGATATGTATCTTCTAACTTTCAGAACATGACTTAATAAAGACCAATGCATCTCTCTCTGTCTTTCTTTGATCAGCTTTGGCCCAGTATTCTAGCAATATGTTTGGGTGTTATACAATGATCAATTTACTGTGTCCTTCATGTGTCTTTATTTTTAAATCCTTCATTCCTTTTGCTTAATGAACTTAAATTTTTGTCATCACTGTTCACTGGATGAAAAAAACTGTCTTGCATGACCAAGTCCAGAGAGTTGTGGTGAATCAAGTTAAATTCAGTTGAAAACCAGTCAAAAGTAGTGCTCCTTATGGCTCAGGGCTGGCACCCCTTCTGTTTAATAACTTCATCAATTACATGGATGAGGGGATTGAGGGTACCCTCAACAAGTTTTAAGGTGACACAAAGTTAGGTGACTGTGTTGATCTGCATGAAGGTAGGATTGCTTTACAGAGGTATCTGAACAGTTTGGATGGGCCTAGGCTAAGGCCAATGGTATGAGTTTCAACAGGGTCAAGAACTGGGTCCTGCACTTGGGTCACAACAACACCAGGAAACACCACAGTCTTGGGGAAGAGTGACTGGAAAGTTGTCTGGAGGAAAAGGACCTCAGGGTGTTGGCCAACAAATGGCTGAATAAGAGCCATCAGTGTGTCCAGCTGGTGAAGCAGGGCAACAGCGTCCTGGCTTGTATCAGAAATAGTGTGGCCAGCAGAAGTAGAGAAGTCTGGATCATCCCCCTGTACTTGGCACTGATGAGAACTTGGGTGCCTGGTCTTGTTATAAATTCCAAATTAATCAAATGTTATGCTTCAGAATTCAATAAAGGAGTCAGATGTTTGCTTTACAATGATGCTTGTCAGAAACTGACAGAGTAATAATTCCTCTGCTTTAGT
>JANHGL010021428.1:0-15044 GCA_024611195.1 Ceyx melanurus
CAAGGCTCTGAGCAGCCTGGTCTAGTTGAGGGTGTCCCTGCTCACTGCAGGGGGGCTGCACTAGATGACCTCTGGAGGACCCTCCCAGCCCTAAACATTCTATGATTCGATTCTACGACTCACACTGGAATTATACACAGTTCAAGTAACAGACGCTGATTGCAAGCTGTGATCAGAAAGCCTTTAAATATAATTTTTTTCTTTGTTAAATCTATAGTTCAGTATTTGATAGTAGACTGTGACATAGTATCCATGTTAAAAATTTTAAAAACAACGCCTAATACTTTGTGTGATTGGAATCTGAGTGGGAGAAGCAGAGGAAGACTATTTCATAAAAATAAATGGATTATATTTGCTAAGGAAGTCTCATTCAGTTTCCTCTTTAACATTACCAATGGGCTTTGGAAAAAAATATTACTGAGAGCAACCAAGAGAGCACTACAGATCAACAAGCACCATACTGGTCACCTGGCAGAGATTCCTTGCAAGTCTCACATGAAAGAGCTTGTGGTTGTTTGAAGCAGTTAGTTTTCACTTGTGTTTGTCTCCTTCAACGAGTCAGCAGACAGAATCTATGCTTACTTTCGCAGAGCATTTTAGCTGTACCTTTGAAGTAATCCAATATAACCACTCATCTAAGAAACGAGACAAGTAATGCACGCTTAAGATGCCACTGCTCAGGGTTATTGGCACCTGAAGAATGCATTATTATAAACCAGCACTCACAGGCAAGGCTGAACACAACACAGGTTTTTTTGCATTACAGCTGTGTTCAGGATTTTCCCTCCTAGAGAGGATTTTTAGTAATCAGGGTCAGGTATTCTTCTCTTGAGGGCTCTTATTTTCCCATGCTTCCTATACCTGAAGTTCCTGTAAATAATATGCAATCAGAAGACTGAGTTAGGAGAACATATGAAGAAAAAAAGTTTCCATTTATATCCTCAAATGCTTTGGGATCATCAAACATCAAAAGGATCAAGAACTTGTTTCCTGTGTATTAAGTCTTTAAAGACAGGGTGCTGGTACAGCTTGATAAAATAAGACCTTTCCCGAGCAGAAGGCTGAACCCGGATGAAGAATGAACAGGGTGCATGGTTTAAAATTAAAGGAAACACTGAGAATGCATTTACAGCTCACAAAATGGTTCTTGAGATGTAATTTCATGTAAAGACATCAAAGAACACAAGCATAGAGCATGTAAAGGTCAGCAACAGAATTTCTACTTTAACAAAAATTTGTGTGAAGTATAGACAGGATATACACCTAACAGATAAAGAGCAAATGGATGACGATGAAAAATAATCGTTAAACGTTCACACAGACAGGGCTCTTCTGTCGGTGACACTGGCCTCTGGGGAAACTACAACTCCCTGTGGCACAGGTAGGGTTTGTGAAGTCACAAGACTTCACTGTAACTGTGGGGAGCAGCCCCCACGCCCAGCGCCTTTGCCCTCACCGCGCTGACGTAGGGAGGGGAAGAACGATGCTTTTCCCCCCCTCCACATAGGGCGCGCCTAATGGGCTTCGGTAAAATCCCATCTCTCGGTCACACGACCTCACCTGACAGCGGTTACTCCACTGCCGCCTCGGCTGGCACCAGCAGCTACACCGGCCAGACCCGCGCGAAAGAAGGCGGCCCAGGACACGAGCCGAGGGGAGCGGCCGGGCAGGGCTCCTTCGCCTCCGCCCCACGGGCGCGGCGGCGGCGGCGCAGCTCCGGCCCGGCGGGAAGCGGGCGAGCAAGGAACGCGCGCCTTCCCCGCCCCCTACGCGGACCCTGCCCTGGGGCCGCCGCCCGCGCTTACCCTTGTCGAGGGGCCGCGTGAGCTCGGCTCCCACGTCTTCCTCGGCCGCTTCGCCGACCGGCTTCAGCGGCACGGGCACGAAAAGAGAGGTGTCGGGGGCCCGGGAGCCGCCGTCCCCGCCGAGCGAGGAGGAGGAGGAAGAGGAGGATGCGGCGGAGGCAGCGGCAGCGCGCAGCCGGGCGGCGGGGACCCCGCCATGGCGGAGGACGAGCCCCGCGCGCGCCGGGAGCCGCAGCAGGGGCCACGCGCACCGCCTCATCGGCAGCGAAGGGCAGCGGTGGCGGCGCGCGGCTCTGACGTAAGCACCCGGCAACCGCCCGGCGCGCGCGTACGCGCTTCCGGCCACGGGGCTACGGGGCGGCGAGAGGGCCCGCCCGCAGCTGCCGCCGAGCGGAGAAGTCGGTTATTAGTGAGAACACGGCTATTGTAATAGCTCCGGCAGCGGCTCAGGATGGTTCCCGTTTATTATACATGGTTGCACCAGCTGAGGCCCAGTTAAATACAACCAAAGGTTCAAAACTTCTTGAAATAATTTCCAGAGTACAACGTGTAAGCGACCATGAAAATATTTGGCTTTTTATTTAATTATTCACCTTTCCGAGCAGGCACTTACATGAGGGAGTTAAATTTGCTCTCATCCAAAGATAATCCACATTAGAAGTACCCCAACATAAAGTACAGAGTCTTTTCCATAAGAACTGTTTTGTTAGTGTGGCAATGTAATTTGGTTATTTACTTACTCATAAAGTAAGTTTACCAATGACACTTGCACAGGAGGGGAGAAGTCTTGGTTCAAAGGCCCAGTGAACCACAAGTGCAAGTACCCACCCCACAGCAGGTTTTGCTTCTGCCCAAGCCACATACCTGGCATCAGACTATGTGCTCCATTGTCAACAGGTGACAGCCAGCTCCTTGAAGCTGTTCCTTCAAACACTAAATGCATATGAGGTGATCAAGGCAATCTGCTGCCAAATAAGCTTCTAACAGTTTAAGGCTCACCTGGCTCCAATAACTTTCCAGAAAATCACTCAAAGCTTGTTTGCCCTCATAAGAGGCCCAGATGGACCAGGAGGAGGATGTCCTTTGAGGACATTTTGCCCCTCCTGCCAGAAAAGTGAGGAGACAGACTGTGAAGACAATGGAAGCACAAAGCCAGGATGAACCACAGAGTTTATGTATTTGAAGAAAAAAATTAGCATTTATATCATCAATAGGAGACAATTTCTTTCAAATACTTTACCCACTCACCACCTGAAGGTGAAATCATGACATCTCTACAGTCATTACTTACAGCCAGAGCCCCCAAATATCATGAGTGACTCACATAAAAGGCTCAGAGAAGTATGGTAGAGAACTGGAGGATGGAGGGCAAGGATGCTTCCATTCTTTGCTACTGACAAGAGTCAAAGCTTCTTAGAAACCTTTGTAAGGTATCTGAAGGCTCCACAGTCACAGTCATAACGCATATACATGCAGTTTCACTTAAACCCTGTCCAACACAGCAATTAGAAGCCTTAGGACAAGTTCACCATAAACCTCGATTTTTAGTGTGATTTACTCCATTGTGTCTTACTGTATTTTCAAAACAAAAGAAAGGTAAGTAAGAAACATTGGAAAGAAACATGCAGTAAACATGAGAGAAGGGAAATGCTTTCATCTACACTGTATAGGTGATCAGCAAAAATCAAATACATCAGCCTACCATGCATGGAAATAACTAGATTTAAGTTTATGCATATCCAAGTATAGATAACATTATCAAATAAAAGTAAATGTGCAGTATAAAATAGTAGCTTAAGAAAGTTCCAGTGTTTGAGAAAGCACTTTATTTTAAATGTATGTACATACTTGCACGTCTAATCCAAGAATGCTTTAGTAGAATGGGAAATGCAGCACTGCAAGATGAAGGAAGATTGTTGTAATAGGAGTTTTGGCCTTCTTTTCCCACAGGCTGCTGCCATCTTTAACCTGCTGAAGCTTCGTAAAGTTTTTCACCTTACACCAGTTCACATTTCAGGCTGCTCAGCAGATGCTTGTGACTCTGGAGATTCAAATCGCTGGTGGAAGTTTGTTCGTTGTTTCCTCAGCTTCTCCGGAGCTTTCCTCCATAGAATTATTTCCTATTACAGAAATCAAACATTTGAAAACACCATTTACAACTAAGCTAGCAGCATCAAGTATTTTAAGTTCTTGAGAGGCAAAGACTTTTGAAAAATAAACAAATGAAAACTCCACCAGGAAAATCTCTGCTTCCCCATTTCTTACACAACAGGGCAGTACATATGGAAAGTGACAGACAATTAAGTTTGCACCTGTAGTTAATGCCTAACACTTGATCAATCTTGAGCAGTCACCTTTTCCTTATCAATCCTACTCCCAACTCTGAAAGCACTGAGAGGTTGAGGAAATTATTCTTCCTCCTCCTCTCAAACTCCAAAGCCCATCAAGAGCCACTGCACACTCCAGCATTCCCCATGCTAAATTAACTGCTTTTAATAGTTTTTAAAAGGAAGACTGATCTGATTCACATGGCTACACTGCAGTGACCCTTTTGTCTGTTCTTTTTCTCAGCGTGACCTCAACTATGGCTACTGCTCCCAGCCCAATGTTTTGGTCCTTGTTACAACTCTGCAACTTCGAACCTGGGCTGACTCTGGGAAGGAGAATCTGCAGTCTTTAAAGCAAGCAAACAAATGCACCTGCAGCTTGTTACCCACAAAGTGCTTCATCTGAGTAGTCTCAGCAGAGGGGAGTACCCCTGTTGGACCAGCCATCCTCCCCTCGGGCTCCTCTCTGCAGGCTAACATTCTCTCTACAGCTCCCAGATCTCTGCCAGCAGAAACACTCGTGCTGTGCATGAACCACGGGTGGCTTCTTGTGTGCTGAGCATTCAAAGCAGCAATTACAACAGCCCAGATCACTCTGCCACAGGGCTCCTACTGACCATACCTGCTGTTTGAAGTATCTCCTGTCTTCTTCATCCACAAGCACCAGATTTAAGAAGTATCTCACTGAAAATTTTTTGTTCACATCTCTCATCGTTGGAGTTGGGTCATAGCCTGCTAAGAACAGTCTTATAGGAATGGATTCACCTTAAAAAAAAAATAATTAAAAAAGTCTCAGTTTCTTAAAACTGAATGTCATCAATGTAGTTGCAGAAAACATGCAAAATAAGTGCAGAGCCCAAGCACTGTCTGCATCCCTTCCTTGGTTAAATAAAGAACCCACCCCGAAACACAACAAAACACCAAACCCCATAGAACACTGAGCAGAGAAGCAAACATGAAATCAGAAGTGGCAACACTTGCTCAGTGGAACCAGGGTAGCCAGGCAAGACAGAATAATCATTATCCTGAGTTCTCTAGAGCTGGTCTGCACCATGGAGCCAGGTTTGAAACCAAGTAATAAAAGGATCAGCCACAGAATTTCCAATGGTAAATAAAGGTAATAATTACTTAGGAAATTCACTTGGGATTGAAGTCAATAAAAAATGTCTGCCTTGAACAGGAAAATTGACTATCACCTCAGCAACTGACAGAGAAGTGTGGTTTCTCAGAAAAATGTATACAAGCCACCCCTTCTCCTCCAGTTTTTCCATTACAGATTGAACTCAAAACACTTACCATTTAAAACAAGCACAGATATTTACCTTTAACTGGTGCACCATCCATTATTTCATACTTAGCAATGGTTTCGGTCTCTGTTGTGGTGCTGGGTCCTGATGAAACAAATTTTCACTGTGAGAACACATGCCGCAGTTTTAAACATTTACAAAGCTTTATCACAGACATTTCTGCTGCTCTGTTGCATTTAAATACCACAACACTGAACTCTTGCTTGTCTCGCTTGTAAGTTACACGCAGCTAAAGCAAGCAAAACCCTCTCCCAGGCAGAGCATCTGCTCTTCTCTCTCTCCATCCCACACTGACACAGAAGAGGCAGTAGCCACTGCTTCAAGGGAGACCTGGATATGCAGGCTTTAAATAAGGGACAAGCATGCAGGGTAGGACTGGGGAAACTTCTTACCGGTGGCCAGTGCTAGCAACCAAAACCACCAGGCCATGACCGGGCTAGAAACCTGAAGGGTTATTTATCACACAGTACAAGAGCCACCTTTCTCTAAAGTCTAGGATGAAGAAACCAGACTACCTGATTTTGCCACAAAAGCCAACAATAAAGTAGAGGTTTCTACCCTTCCTCTATTGCTATGGAAGCACTCTCATTCCCCACACAAACAGGTTATTAGGGCCCCAAGCACTGTACAATATCATGAGCAACAGCCCCTTACTGCCTTCCTAGTGCCAGGGTGTAGAAGCCCGGCCTGCAATAATCAAGCTGTTTCTGCTTCAAAGGGCTCTTATTGAGCCTGGAGAAAAGGAAGCTCAGGGGAGACCTTCTCACTCTCAACAACTTCCTGGAAGGAGGCTGGAGCCAGGTGGGGTTGGTCTCTTGTCCCAAGGAACAAGCGATAAGACAAGAGGGAATAGCCTTAAGTTTCACCAGGGGAGGTTTAGGTTGGACATCAGGAGATATGTCTTCCCCAAAAAGGTTGTCCAAGCCTGACTCAGGCTGCCCAGGGCAGGGGTGGAGTCCCTGTTGACTCCTGGAAGGGTTTCAAAGCCGTGCAGATGTGGTGCTCTGAGGGACATGGTTCAGTGGTGACCTAGCAGCGATGGGTTAATGGTTAGACTTGATGACCTGAAAGGCCTTTTCCAATTAAAATGCTTCTAAGATTCTATGATATTTCCATCATATCCGTTTTATGACCACAGAAAATTCTATTTCTAGAACATGAGAAATCCACGCTTTACCAAGCCCACTTTGCCAGCTAAATCTGCAAAGGCAAGGAGATCTTCAGGATGCATTTTACATGTTTTCCTTTGTTTGTTACACTTCAAGGGTTATTAGGCTTCTGTATATTTATGGCTCTGCATAAGGGTTCACATTGCGAAGCTCGTCTAACAGTTACAATCCCAGAACAGACAGGCAACACTGACTACCAAGTGTGATTACCAAAGCACAAAATGCCAATGGTAGTCAAACATCAGTGAGAAGGAAGCACATGGAGCGTTAGTTTAGCCAAAGCTGCAACTAGTGACTTCACTCTCCAGGTTTGCATGAGGCTCAGCTGGCATACAAGCTGCCAATTTTTTTGGAATTAATTTCTCTTACCAATTCCAGTAATCTCCTTTTTGATCAGCTGCAACTCCATGTGCTGAATTTTTATTCTCACTAAGAGGAAATAAATTTTTCCAACAATCACATCCTTTAACTGATACCTTTAAAAGAACAGAATGGGTGTTTTCAATAAAAAATAAACAACTTTTACACCTTCCTGAATACAAGTCATACAGGCAGTTACCTCATCTGCCTGTTAACTCCTTAAGAGCTTGCTTCCCCACCAAGGGGTCCTCAGCCAGACCAGTGCAATTAGCACTCTTCCAACACTGCAGTATTGGTAAATACTATATTTATATTGAAAAAGCGTAAGCCTATGAAAACTTAAATATTTGCTAGTGACCTTCCTATTGGTAATGAAGGCAGAACAGATAAGTATTCCTCAAAAAAAGGCCACTGGGTAATTAGCAGCCAAACAGCTCAACACAATCATCACTGAAAATACTGTTTTACATGTGAAGTCTCCAGATGCCAAGGTTGTTTGTGAAATACTACATACGCTATCCTTTTATCCCGAGATATTGACTTAAGTGTTTTATTCTAAGTGAAACTTACTTTGATTTATTGTACTCAAACTCTATATGAAGACAGTCTTCAATGCCCACTTCCATTTTAATAGAGTTGTTTACATCTGGGTAGGTAGCAAGCTGGTGAACAATCAGATCATATTCTTTGACCAGGTCTGTCAGCCGTCTCACTATTGTCACTTTAAGAAAATACCTAGGAAGGAAGCCACTAACTTCACCACAATTATTCATAAATGCATCATTTGAAGCCTTTATGTTCTGAAGTATGGGTATTACTTCAAAGACAAGAGTACCTTCTCATAAGACTAAGCAGAAAAGAATAAGACACCAAAATACAAGACAAGACACAGGAAAAATGTGAGGGTGTTTTGTTTGGTTGTAGAGTTGTTTTTTTTTTCTTTTTTAAAGGAGATAGACTGTCTTCAATTGATTGAAGTGACAGAATTTTATCTAACCAAACAACACAATTCCAAATTAAGTAGAAAAGGCTACATTACAACATGATCTCAACAGCTCCAAGAGCCAAAAGGAAGAGGGGAAGGGGGCTGTTAATTGCTAAATTATTAATTTTCTGCAGGGCAAGAGAGTGGAGAAGGCTTAACAGTTACAAACCTCAGTCTGACGTTGGCACCAATGTAGGATTCATATGGCTTTTCAACCTGCATGAATTCAAAGTCATAACTTCTGTTTTGGGTCAGTTCTCCAGGTAAGGCCAGTTCTTTCACCAAGTTTACAAATTCATGGGTATTGCTTTTGTCATTGAAGAGTTCTGAAGTTGAGGAAGTTAAAGGAAAACATACTGCAATGTTTATTTTTAGCAAGCAACACTGTCTCTAATTTACCAGAAGCAGGTGGGAGAGGATAAGAGAAGCAATTAGATTTGTATCACATGCATTTGACCAAACGTTTTATCCCATTTTTCAAAATGATCTTCAGTTTCAGCCAGCATTCCCAAAGAGCTGACTGCAATGAACAGAACACACATCTGAAGCTTCACTAGCATGGCTTTTTTTTTTTTTAAATGACAATTTAGCTACCTTTAATAAGTACTTCTTGTCTTGCATCCTCTGTAATTAGCATTGCCCAGGTTTAGCTTCCAGAATTCATTGCTGGAAGGGCCAAAACCTAAGCAACATTTAGGACATGTCAGTTATCCCAACTGGTCTGCAGATTAACACTGCTTACCAAATGATTTGTTATTACCACTAGTCTACAGTAAAATGGATTACGAACACTGGTCTCAGTCACTCATTTGGAAACAAGTTTTTAATACATAAGCATAGATGCACCAGTTTCACAGCAACAGTATCTCCTGTTCCCAGACCAGTTTCATTACTATCCATCCCTAGATCTATGTCATGCAATTCTAACCCAGGAAAAAAAAAAAACAAACACACACACACACGCGCGCGCGCAAAAAGCACCACACTTGGAGAGTTAGAAAAAATTCTCATCTCCATAAAAAATTAAATACTTCAGTATATAAAACCAAGCTGCTCTACAATTCACAACTCAAAGTAATGGACACTAACATAACTGCTTATTTTCTAATATGACTACAAACGATCTAAGGTGTTCTTTGTTTGCTATGACAAGGATTTACATAATTTATGGCTGCATATCCAATACTTTTTGTGCCAGTCAGAAAAGTTGTAAAGAACTGGTTTAAAGCAAATCTTTAACATGCAGCTGAAGCTAGACTCCGAATAATGCAGAGACAGATCACACCACTAGGATGGTTTTATTACTATAAATAAAACTTGAAAGGATGCAAGAAAACAGGGACAAGTACAAAAAGATGCAGGTTAAACCACTTCTGCTTAACTCTGAGGACTTCTAAACAGTAACACAGTCCCAGAAACACACAAATTCCAAGAAACACTACATTAAATTTAGAAATTAAAACTTTTACATCTGAGTAGATGAGGAACAGCCAGTCCAACACACCAGAAGGAGCTGACATACATGAGCTCCAAGGCTCTGAATGCATAATTCCCATCACACTGCTGCTCTGTTCTGAGTTGGCTTTTACAGCCCCTCAAATCAAAGCATAAATCAGCAGGTGTCAGAACTAAGTCATATCTGCTACACAGCAGCTCAGACACAGTGTACTGAGCCTACTGACAGATCAGAAATGGAGAATTTGGGAAATTCCCATCAGTCAGTTGTGCAAAGCTGAAACTTGAAAAATTACAAGAATGAAAACAGGTCTCTGACAGAGAGGGAACGAACTTTAGCATCAGTGTCAGGGTGCAGAGAGATTACCTTGATTGGCAAGAAGTGCGATCGAGATTCTTCATAGTTCAAATCTAACCAGACTTAAGATACAGTAATAAAAAACAGATTTTTAATGTGCTAAAAAGCACAGAGAATCTCCAAAGTGGCAATAGAGGTTTACATTAACAGTACAAAAATGTAGGAAACCAAAGATTTTTTTTTTAGAAGCATTTTGCTACAGGCTGCACCCCTTCAGAGCCAGAATTCAACACCACAAGTTCAGTTTTCAGAAATCTCTAGTGATTCATAATTATACTTTTAATGAACCTGCAGCAGATGGAATACTTGCCATCCCAGTTCTCCCTCACATGTACATTATCTTCCCTCACAATGACTTTCTGACTAGCACAAATTAGTTCATTTGTGTCAAAATAAGGAGGCTTTAATCTTCTTTTGGCACTTGCCATCCACTGACCCAATCATGTTGCCCTGTTTGAGTCTCCCTGCTGACAGCCAAAGGGCCAAGTTCTCTAAGCCACAGGGAGCTAACATCCCCTTCACAGCTTAAACTCACCAATTTGTCCTACAAATTCGATTCTAATTCCTTGGTGCTCTAGTCTCTTTCCAAGCTGCTTAAAGGAGATGTTCACCTACCAAGGCAAAAAAGAAACAAACAAAAAAAAAAATCCAGTTACATTTTTTTCAACACTCCATGTATTATCTCAGTAAAAATAAAAACACATTACTACATGGCTGTGAAAACTGAGACCTCTTCTCTTCAGCACCACCTGTGCTTGAAGGCAGCCAAATCAAACCTGTAGTTACAAAATTCAGCATTACCATGGTACCACTAAAGCATTTAAGAAAAATCTAATCATCTGCAAGACTCGATTTTATAACTAAGCTTGAAAATTCCAAGTTGCAAAATTAAGAATCCAAGCCAGAGCTCAAGCAGAGTTTACATAAGCCAGTCATTACCCTCTTGTCACCTCTGAAGGCAGAGGGCTTCAAAGCACCTTCTGACAGTCACATTTGGAAGTCCAAAAAAGAACTGCCACGAGATGCATTCTTTTCAAGTCAAGCAAGCTTCAAGTCTCTTCCTCAGCAGATAACTAAATATTTGTGTTAGGGGAGTCAATGAAAAGTAACAGATAATGAAAACTACTATCAAGACCTCCACTGTGATTTTAATTCTCACAGTCTCCCACCTCAAAAGTTTCCATAAGGTTATTTTCTATGTAATCATGTAAATATTAAGCATATATAATGCTTTTTAAATAGGTAGTGATTACCAGATAAATTCCCATACCTTAAAATCACTACATCTTTCAGGTCTGAGCAGGAAGTAAACCACTTGAACAATCTATTTCTGTGGTGAAAAGGGGGGGAGAGGTAGAAGGAAGCTGTCCAATAAATTTCTAGTCTTCCAGACCACCCCACAGCCAGGACTCAGCAGGCACCTCTCTGGCATCGATGACAGAGCAAGCAGCACTCAGGCTAAAGAACACATCAAAGTTACTTCCCTCAGTTCCCCGAGTTTGAAGAGCATCTTGTGAGAGTTTACATCCCTGAAAGGGACCTTTCTAGAGAACCAAGATCTTATCATGGGATGGTATCTTAAAAGCAGGAAGAAGATGCCCAGTGACAATGGGACAGTCAAGATCAAAACAGGTATTTATAAGTCAATCTCAGAACCCAAGAGCCAGCTCAAATTTCTTGGAGAAAAAGTGAATGATAACAGAAATATTCAGAGAGTGAAGAGGCTTCAGCAACACCAGTGACTGCACTGAGTCCCAAGGTGCAACACAGGGAGCAGAAAAAGCTTTCTGGCAATCTCAACTTCTGGGGTTTTTTTCCACCCCAACAAGAAAAACTCTTGTTGACTGAGCAGCCAGCTGAACTTCATACACTGCTGCTCTGATGCAATTGCAGAAACAACTTCAGGGCACAAAACAGAAGGTTTAGCTTCAGGGAACACAAAGCAGGTTAGCTGCACCAGTCAAAAATTACTGTTAACGCACATTCCTGTGTTTAACAAAAGTGTTAGCACACGTTGGGTTGTGGATTTTTTGGTCAACAGGAAGGGGAATCAGGGAGATCCAGTTTGGAACAGTTTTCTTGTCAAGCAAAAATAGGATTAAACACAGTTGCATGTGAAGCTTATTCATAAATACAAGATGACCAGAGAAGTTTATACAGCTACTACACAAAATGTTCCATTTTATCAGTTGCCTGAATGACTTACAGTTAAGACCACAGAAAACACCATTTCCTCTTTGAATAACAAACACAAGCTGAAATTGCAGCTCTTGCTTTTATGTTTTTCATTTACCTTCCCATATGCATCTGCATGCCAAAATCAGTAATTAGTAGCTTTAAAAAAAAAAATTAAAAAATTTAAATTACCTTCCCTGAAACAGATTCTCCATCATAGAACAGAAAATGCTTTTCTACTTTACCATCTTCTGTTTTGATTTCTGCTGTTTTTCGTGTTTCAGCATCATTAAGAATTACATCAATCTCACAAACAGGAGCAAAAAGGCCTCCAAGAAAACTCTGGAATAACAAGAATTATGTAAATTATTACACAGTGGACACTCCATTTTTAAAAAGTTATTCATTTGAAGCTGTACACTGTATGTTGAGGAGGAACACTTGCACTTCCATGAAGTTACAAAGCCTTTGGGTGTTAGAGACGCAAGAAATAGCTGGGGCAAAAAGGCAGATGTTCATCTAGGGAATCACTATGTCAGTAGCAGCAAGCAGTGACAGCTCTTACAAAACACAACAATTATGGAAAAAGACACCGCATAATTACCATCATTACTGCTACACTAAAATACTAACAAATATTTTAAAGTTTATTGTTGCAAACATAACTTTGGCTAGTCACTGCAAAGCTTCCAATCACTGACTTACCTTTAAACAGAATCATCATTTTTAAAGCACGCTCCAAAAATAAAAGTTTAACAAATTTATGCCATCTGCTTTAAGACTTGAGATGAGCTTCCAAAACCCCATATATTGCTTTATACCCACTATAATTTCCTGTATAAACAGCAAGGAAGACCAGAAAAGGAATAACAAAGTAGGGTGAAAAGGAACAACAGGGGATGTAACAGAAGGCCTAAAGCATCCCCTTGGTTGATGAAGGGAATAAGGAATGACTTGCTTCCTCTTCCTGCACCCCACAGCTCTCCTTGCAAATGAGGGGTGTTCATGGGTTCAGGAGACAGCAGTTTTTACATGATCTGCCTTAGCCACACTCCTGTGACATAGGAGAGAAGGGGATGCTGCAGGTCTGCCCACTACACTGCTCCAGGCACCAATCCCCTACGAGCACCTGGCTTGTGCTCACCTTCTGCAGTGCTCCCCACGCACAAGCTTCTGACCAGCACCAAACACTCCCAAGAAGCTGCAGAATGTGTTAGTGGCTTTATGGGAAACTCAGCAAGGTTAGTACAAAAGCCTATGTTTTCTTTTATGAATGAGGCGCTCGTCTGTTCTGATGTACTAAGGCAGACAACACTTCACTCACTCCGTGTGACTTTGTTGGGTGTACTAAGGCACACAACACTTCACTCAGTGTGACTTTGTTGGGGTTCTTCTGAAAAATGACACTATGCTCTCCACAAGAGAGAACATCTGCTTCAACTAGATGGACTCGGTATACGTGATGTTGAACTGGTGAGAACACATTTCAAGACATTCTGGGGACCTGAAGTAGGAAGTCTAGAAGAAAGCTTGATCTGAAGGCTTTGCTCAGCAGTAGGAACACCAAGTGACTTTTTTGCTTCACCCCTACAAGTCAGGCAAAGCCACGGTGGAAGCCTGAGCTGTAAGAGAACGATTCACACGAGACTAAACTGTGTGTGTTTGGAGAGCAAGCCACCCCAGCTCAATCCACAGAGATGCAGGTAACCGAGGAGCAGTGGCATCTGCTGCACATTCTTAGAGGAAAGCAGAAGCACATGACCAAGAAGGCAGTCAAATGCAAGACCAAACTGTCCTCCAGGCCTCTGTCAAGCACGTGTTCACATGAACCACTGAAACAAGATTGACTTTTTTTTTCAATACACTCGAACCATTCTTGATTTCCCAGGGAAGAGTAAGAAAAATAATAAAGTTACAACAGGAATTCCAAATATTTAGAATATTTTAAACTTGCACATTTAATTTTGAGCATGACAGTATTTTTTCCCTAGAAACTGTGTTAATTTTCTCTCTTATCCTGTTAGTTTTTCCCCCCAGCTAAACAAAGAAGCACTTTGTCTTGCATAATGTTTAAAGATACTCTCACATCACGTTCCAAATTATGAAGCTGTGACACCATCTGTAACAGTCAGCCAGACCTGACACTGGTTACAGATCACTTCTCAGTCTGCTCTGTATCATTACTTCAATTGTAACCCTCAGAGATTAGCCATTATCTCATCCAGAGGGGACAATAACATATAGAATAAAGAAATCAACAGTTGGTATCTCCTCCAGTTGCTACTGAAGGTACCGCTGTAGGGAAACTACACAAAAGGAGTATTTTAAGAAGTCATCCTATGGCTTATTACATTATGTCTCAAGAAAACGAAGATGGAGAACTGAAGTTTCAGAAGCTGGTTCAACACTAAGCTACATTCTTGATTTCATGCCAAAGACAGATGCTGAAGATTTTGCCCACACCAGAACCAAAATCAATTTGCCTTCAGTCCTTAGGTATTGTACTCAAGGGCTTGGGGGACTCCCAGCAGCCGACAAACAGGGAAGAAACGCCAGCCTCGGCTTCACAAGGAGCCCTAAAAAGCTTCTGTATGTCCAAGACACGCGTTAAGCACTCCAAGCGCTCAGAAACCCCGAGGGCGCTGATCTAGGCGACTCCTCTCAAACACCTCTTTTTTTTTTCTCTTTTACATCTACACATCGCAGCACGCCAAGCGCTCTGCCTAGGCCGAGCCTGCTGAGCACAAAGCAGCCGCTATTTCACCAGCCTCGGCGGATTAGCGCCAGCCGCTGTCACGTATAGCGCGGCTGGACGCTTCACGGGTGTCTCCGCGACCACCGCATGCACTCGCCCCAAAGCCTCCCCGCGGCAGCTGCGCGGGAATGCCGCAGGCCGAGCTGCACGGCCGAGCCTCCCGGCGAGGGCACGTGCCCTCGGAGCCGCAGGCGGGGAACGCGCCAAAGCCACACGCTCCCTACAGACACCCCAAAGCTCCGCGTCCCGCCAGCTCTCCGCGCCGCCGCGGTTCCTACAAGGGAAGCCTCCGCCGCCTCCCTCCCCGGGCTGACCCCACCCGCCGCCAGGCCCGGGCGCAGCTCGGGG